>CAIGRP010001298.1:0-17416 GCA_903798385.1 Fraxinus cuspidata
AAATTCAAGATTTATCTATTTATTTATTTTCAATAATAAATAAATAAATTTTGAGGGGACATTTGTAAGCATTAAAAAAAAAATAATAATAATTAATGGATTTGGTCAATTTCAAATAATTAGCCCACTTAAATCCATTAAAACTAAAGTCTACTAAAACTCACATAAAGAAGACAATGAAAGAGGTTCATCGTACTTTTAAAATTCAATAAAATCAATCAAATAAAATGAAAAAATCAAATTATGGGTGGTTACGATTTTCTCTATAAATAGGACCAAATGTCTATGAAAAAGGGGAGAAAAGATGCACAAAAAAAAAATAATAATAATAATAAAATTCACAAGTAAAAAGAAATCCAAAGCCGATGGAGGAGAAGAAACTTTCTCAAGCCAAGTCTAGAAATATTTAGAAGATCAAAGTCTTGTTCAAATTCAAGTAAGTCCAAGAAAATCAAATTCTTCTTCAAACTAAATCAAATTCAAGTCCAAGTCTCGAAATCCAATGGCAAAACAAGAGGTTCAAGTTAGAAGGCCAAGTGTAAACAGAAAATAATAAATAAATAAAAAGACCAAGTGTAAGCTTTCTTTTGACAAATTTATAATGAATAGTAGTAGTATATCCCACGAAATGTGTAAAATATAATTAGTAGTAATTATGAATGTATAGTTGAAATTAATATTTGATTTTATGAATCTCCGGTTGAAATTAAGAGTTAAATTTAATTAAATTTATAAATCTTTATGTCGATATCATTCTATTCTAAGCAAATCTTACTTTACAACATTTATATGACTGAGTATACATATGAAGTGACTTGATCGCGAGAGTGGAATTGTCCACCACCAACGCCAACTTCAAATGGTTAAGCACATTAATGCAAGTTACTATTTTTCAAATATTTAGATTCACGATGTAATTTGCAATAGACTCTGGACAATTTTTGACGTGATATATATAGACTTATAAGAATATTATTGAATAAAAAAATCTAAATAAAAACGCTCTCATGCTAAATTCACAAGCATTAATTCTTCGTTTGGTAAATTTATAAATCAATTTATAAAAAAAGAATTGTAGTGAGGCTCTGAAAATATGTGGATAAAAAAATAGATATTATTTAAGAATATATATGTTTGAAATTAATGTTCGATTTGAATCGAATTTATAAATTATAAATTGATTGCGAGATGGAGTATAAGTGAAGTATCCCGAGGAGGGAGCAACCACATTTCTTCGACAATGCAGATTCGTGAAAACAAAGGTAAAAGTGAAGCCAAACACACTACTTATAACTGTAAGTATTATACTATATGTCCAATAAAATTTGGATATAATCACTTTTAATATATAATTAACACATTTCATTTATGACAAATATATTATCTAATTGAATTACTATTCTAATAAATTAAATAATATAATTCGTAAATTCAAGTCTAGATAATTTGCTAATAATAAGGAGTTGTGATTGTAAGATACAAATTACATATGATAAATTCTTAAATCATCCATGATCGTAAGTAATAACGAGATACATATATCGTTATTATGGATAGACCATCATATGTGGCATTTCTTATTTGTGGAGTAAGTAGTTGATCTCACAAGTTAAAATATAGTGATACTTAAATGAACACTTGGATGTTTTGTTATAAAACAAAATATTGGAGACTCGTTGGAGAGATTTCATATGGATATCTATTCGAGTGCCAGTTGTTAATCTTTAACGTTCGATAGTTGAGTTGGTCGTTCGATTTGAGATCATGATAATGCCTTATATGAGGATAGTAATACTTTTGAGATATTGGATGTTGCTCACTGTTAACAGTCGCTAATACAATATCATTCGAGTATGTCAACAATCATATGAATGTTGTAATTGATCAATGGAGGATTCGTCATGATAGTAAGAAATCATGATCTACATTTCATTCACTTAATTTGATAACGAAATCTTTGGTCAATTTGTACTCATAAGTTGAAAAAAGAGTTTCGACTTACATTGACTTAATAGTAGGGGATGAAAGATATAATCGATAATTAAGATTGATATACATCTATATCTTGTAATTGATTGAATTATATTAAAGAAATTATTATAGTTTCATGGTAAACGAATAAGTTTGATTTCGTTATACATGTGACATTTCTCATTACATGTATTGGCATGACACATTATTAGATGTCATCTGAGATGACGAATGTGAATTGATGATAAATTAAAATGGTATTTTAATTTATCGATTTGATCAGATCAAAATAAGAGTTCACGTCGTTGGGTATTGTGATCGGGAACCTAATGAGTCACGCACAAAAGAAAGATCAGAAGAATGAGATTCACCAATTAATTAACTAACAAGTATTTGACAATTAATTAATTGAGTTGCTTGTTAATATGTCCAAATTAATTAATTGGATTAATTAAATATTGAATCGAGTTAAGTTTAAGAAATAGGCCAAACCCACTTGAACTTATATTAATAAGCTATTAGGATTTCAAAAAAATGGAACACAATTCATTATACTAGCACAAGAAAATAGAATCACTAATTTTCTTATTTTTGTTCCTTGGTGGATTTTCATTGAAGGCTAGGTAATTAAACAACTATGGATTGCATATCATGATTGTTCATGTTCCAAAATCAATAAAGGAGTTTGTAAACTTTACAAAATGTATAATTCTATATACAAAGAAGATTTTTGGTACGAATTGAAATTATTTTATTTTTAGCTGTGCATGGTTAATCTCATACTTGGTAGAAATTAAAATCATTTTTAGTGGATTTTGATAAAAGTTGATGAAATGTGTGGTTGAAAATATATGTATCCCATGAAATCTATAGTCAAAATTAATTTTTGACTTTCACTTGACATTTTAATTGGATTTTAATCCAAAATAAATTCCCAACAAAATCTCCTCTTCCTTTGCATTCTATTCACTATACATATATGTTAAGTTACTAATTCTCTCTTTCTTCATAAATCTGTCAAGAAAGAGAAAAATATCGATAGGCTATTATTGAATTGATCCGAGCCGATATACTGAGTCAAAGTAAGATAGCACCAGCCTCTTTCAAGAGAGGCACAAGGGTGCCATTGATGTGAGAGGTCATGACTTTGTCCATAGCACCCACCAGTTTGCCACTAATGAACACCACCGTACCAGCAATGGCACACCCGATAACCAAACGAGAGCTTTCTCCATTCCTCTTCCTCTGGGATCTTCGTCCAGCTCGTAAACTGTAGCGTTCACTCCCATGCCGGAGATGAGCTTTTTCATGGCATGACACAAGCAGCATGTACTTTTTCTGAGTATCACCGCCGCATTCTTGGCCGCTAATTGGTGAATGAGTTGTAAATAAGAATTCGTTTGGTAATGCATATTTCAGACTGATTGAGAAGAGGACAGGATAGGACATGACAGTGCGTCTTAGGTTGCTTTGATTTTGAGGAAACGAACTGGTATTTACAAAATGATCAATAAGATGAATAAAATATTTAAGCAGGGTCAAAGTTGGCTAAGTGTGATTCGAAGAAGAGCCAAGCGGTAGACTTTTGCAGAATAAAAATGTATTTTAATTTGTTTTTGCAATAAAGGCAAAAGCTACTCTCTCTAGATATTTTCTTCTTTTATGTTGTTTTTTAGAGCATGTGCAAAGAATGATATTTACTTATTTGGGAGAAAGTTTTTTATTCTATGTTGTCCAAAACAATCACTTATAACACCTAGGGTTTGGCCCTATGACCTGTTTGATGTAATTCTTATGAAAATAGAATTTTTGAAAAGTAATTATTTAAGAGAACATGTAATTAAATACTAGGAAAAATTATGAGTTCAAATACAAAATTATTTTATTAGAAAAATCTATGTCGAAAATAATTTTTTTAAAAATGTACCAACCAAGGGCTCAAAGCGTTAAAATATTATTATTGAGATTGGGTGTGATACTACAAGAGTTGAAATTTATATGTATGCACAAACGTTGACAACCCAATCTATCAATCAAAATTTAGAGACATTTGATACGTTTATGTAGTTATGTCTCCACTTCTTGAAAGTTGAAATACAACGTAATGCAATCATTATAAGCATCAACGCTGAATGCAGACACAACTCATGTATTAAGACGTTAGGTTAAATTTCTCAAAAAGCAAAACCATCATGTTTACGCTAATTTTGAAACAAGTTCTATAAAAAATGCGTGCGTATTTTGATGTTTAAGGTACATATGCAATCAACGAAATGAGTTGATCACATTATCATATGCATATCTCATATGCGAGGTGTTTCGAAAATGACCAAAGCATATGTGTACATTTTAGAATGTCGATCTTTTCGAGCCTGTCTCCAACATTCTCTCTGAGTACTATAAATTGGTTTTCTTTCACCAACATTCTGATATCTGTTCTAAACTAAGTTGCCTTGCTAGTTGGTATGGTACAGGAGGTAGAGATGGCTACATCAACATTCTAGGTTTAGCTTCAAACTCTTAGAGTTGGCCACGTCTGATCATGGCTTCCACCTTCTCTTTGAGGTCTCAACTTTCATCAATATTGTGGCCTACAGACCTATGATAGCGACAGTACTTATTCTAATTAAGGTCGGCTAAATTTAATTTTTAGGAAATGATGTTTGTAAAAGATTTCGTTATACCTTACTTGCATGACACTTCAAAGGAAGTGTCAGGTGGTGATATTCTTGCAACCTTTAGGGTAAGGTTAGATTCCAGCTCTCTCAATTCTTTCCTCCTTTCAGGCATAGGTTTTCTATTCAACCTCTTCTCTTTTGGATAGGCTACGTCACCAATCTCCATATTTTCTTCTTTCGGCCTGAGGTTTCTTCTTCTGCTCCTATGTTTCTCAACTCTACTCAGGAATTAGTTGTAGTTTTTTCTTCCGTCTTTACTCCATATTATAGTGAATTATCATTTCCTTTACCAAATTTCTTCTGTTCTTCTTGTGTTTTGATCTTTACTTCATATTCTACCATATAATCTCATCATTAATTCTTAACAAACCTTAATCGATTCATGGTTCTATTACACATCATCCAACGATACTCTAATCAATGCGCACGTGGCAGCCGCTAACAGGCCACTTCAAGCCCGTAATTCACATCACTTGCTTGCTTAGCCTAATTGAGACCATCAAAGATGAAGTTAAAGTGATGCCTTCACATTACCCGAGTTACCATGTTGAGGCTGAACCACACGATTGAGATGAGATGCCACAATCTGCTATACATCATTTTTAAAACGATGCACCTTTGATTCCACAAGGCATCTTCTGTTACTTCACTTCATCCATGAGATCCTTAGTACGAGATCTTCCACATGATTTATTGACGTGACTTTTTTTTTATAGCATGTTTCTCTTAGTCTACTTTTTAGATGTGAGATCTATGCTACAAGGTTACAACTTTTCAAAATCATTATATACCACTTGAACCTAGAACTACAGGAGTGATACATATAAGGAGTGATACATATAAGACGTTGGAGTGCTCGCGGTCGCCTACCCTATCACTTGATAGAGCTACGTGCTTTTAACGATTTGTCCAAATGTGCAAGAGTCTTATGTGTGGACATAAGTGGAGCCAAGATCCATTAGCCATGCTATCCAACTGAAAATCGAGATCAATATATTGGTATCATTTGTAGAAAATCATAATTTAACCATGAGCACAAAGCTTATCGAAAAATACACCACCTTCTCCCTTGAAAAATGTTTTATTCTCGAAGAAAAAAGAAAGTGAAAGTTTCAAAACAAAAGTTCAAGTGTCCTATATTTTATGACTTTTGATCTCAAAAGTTCACAGGAGGCAACATGTTTCGAGTTTTCCTTAAACAAAGGATGACTTTGGAACAAGAAGAATATTAGGTGTAAAGAGACGTCATCCAATTGAAAGTAGAGTAGGGGTAGACATTGATAAGTATAATTAATGCACTTATCGAGGCATAAGTTAAATTAGGACATTTGGTATTACTTTGATGAATTACAGCTTAACATCTCTTTTTTATGTTGTTTGTTAGGTAAAATTCGATGATTGGATGTGATTTTGGAAGAATTGAACAAAAATTAGCGAAAAATGATTATTTTCAAAGTCTAGTGACTTACAAATATTTAAAATTGATTTGAACTAAAAAATGATGATTGAAGATCATATGATGTTAATCGGATGAAATTAGAAGACAAAGAATGAAATTTGCATGAAAAAATGATTGATGGTACAAGAAAAAAGGGACTAAACCGCACCCTGAAAAAAGTTTAAAGACCCATAGAAGTGAAAATGGTGCTCTTGCATCTTGTAATTGTGGTTGCGCTACCTGTAGAACCCGATACTAAACTAAAAAGCCATGTGTATGCAACCAATTTGCCCAAGCGCGCACATTGGCTTAATATAGGCAGACAGGGTAACTTTCTTTATTTGATTGAAACCTTTTTAGAATCCAAATTGGACGTGATTTCTGAATTAATTCGAGCCTCTAGAAATATATAACATGGACAGGATTAGCCGTTCATATCATATCACATCATAAAATCTTTAAGAAATAATGGGCCAATTCACCATCTTTTGGGACAGAATATCAAATCTAGCAAGGAATTAAAGGTAAATTATATCATGAAGGAGAAGAATCGAGGATTGGAATTGAAGATCAAGAACAAGCAATTGCTTCCGCATATTTCTTGTAATTATATGAATTTTGGGTAATGTTTTTTCATTATTTTTCTTGTAAAAACATTAAAAACATGCTAGGCTAAATTTCCTTTGCGTTGGATTAAGGATAAGCCTTAATTTATTTTTAATTCTGACACCAAATAGTTTAGTTATTTGTGTTCTTGATTGATCTTGTATTCTTTGTTGGTATATTTAATTGACTGGCTATCAATTAGGTAATTAGTTACTTGTTATAGTTTCGGGAATGTTCATAATATATTAGAATACTCCATGATTAGCATATGAAAAAAAAAAAAAAATATATATATATATATATATATATATGGCGCGTGCAATCACCTAGATAATAGTATAATTGGTTGGGTTGCTTTTTGTAAGTGAATTCGAAATAGGAATATGAATAGTCTGTGCTCATGATAGATTTAACTTACCTCGGGAGAGATAATTAAATAAAATTTGATTATCGATTGTCTAAAATACACAAATCACATTAAATTACATGGGTCCAACACATAATTTCCATATTTAAGTAAAAATATCTAGATAATTAATAGATAATTTAGATATTATCAAAACAAATATATTTTGTTATGCTAGAATTCAATTTAATATTTATTCCTTGTGGGTCGATACTCTTTACTTACTAAATTATTACTTATAAACGATTTCATACTCTTGTGGGTTTACACGAACAAATTTTTGACGTTGTTGTTGGGTAAAAAAGCTTCTAAGTAGAATTTATTAGTTTATATTTGGATTTGAATTTTTTTTCTTTGCTTTAAGCTACTCATCACATACCTAATCTCTTTTATTTGTAATTTTTTAGGTACTTAAATAGTAGTTTATGTAGGATTCTAATGAAATCGAGTTCCAACTATTGGATCCCAAGATTGAAAGGACTTTTAGGCAAAGAAGAAAAGAACAGAGATTAGAAAGAGAAAGGAAAAGGAAAAGGGAAATAGAAATGGCTGAAAAATCAAAATTAGAATTGGGTTCAAAATCATTTGGCATTAACTCAGTCAATACAACCAGTTTAATCGAGAGTAGTCACCAACAATGGTTATATGTTTCTTCACGCATTCGAGCTTTCCTACTATTATGTGAAGTTATCAATCATGAATGAAAGTTTGTCGATGTGTTTTGAATGCGTCTATTCCATCACACATTGAAGGATAGCATAAGAGATTGGCCACATTCTCTACCTATTGGAAGCATTATTTCCTGGAATGATATGGTAGCGAAATTTACATTGAGATTTTTTTTCCTCCATCTCGAGTCCATTAGTACAAATAATAGACATCTCCTAAGTGATAAATCCAGGAAACTTCACTGGGTAAGACCACACATGCTCAATTTTGACAAAACACATTTCAAATTGACTTGAGAAAATTTCTACCTCTCCTATGTTGTTACCACATACTCGAGGTCTATAGTTACCTTTAAAAAAATACCGCGTGAACAATAAGTTGAGTCTATAAAGTATGAAATGACATTTCTTTGGTATTTCATTTATTTAGTTTGAGCCTTTACTATGTATAAACTTGCATCAATCAAAAAATTCCATATATCAATGAATTGCTCTTCTTTCATTTTTCTCATAGAAATTGATCCCATTCATATGCCATGAAATTTTACGGAAGTATTATCATTACCTCCAATTATTCTATTTAATTGGCAAATCATTTACTTATGAACATTTTTTGTTCAATAAATTGACCCTTCTTTATCATTAATTATTAAGGTCTCTATGGACTTACCATCATGGTTCCATAACATAGTCAATATAACTTACCAAATATAATGAGCAAAAGATTTCAAAAAAAATTATTTGACAATAATAAGAACTAAAATAACAATATAATAGAGCAATTAGTAAAACTTCATGACACATGTATAGAATTTGCCCGTCTGAGTTTTATTCAATATTCATCAATTCGTCTTTAGCTCCACTCACGTATGGTAAATTTATCTGTAAAAGTCAATTATCAAATTAATTTCGATGGACAAAATATAGGGAATAAGAAAAGAAAATAAATTGATTGAAAGCCACTACATGGTGCCCCATTGTGCTCATGTTAGCACTGAAGCTCGTGTGGTCATTAAAGTGCCCATCTTTAAGGATTGGGGCACCCTAGGGCGTCCCAATGTGTCCAAGTGGACACTATGCCCTATTATATTCGTATACTTTTCTCAATAACTCTTCAATTTTTTCTATTTCTTCTATAGAAAGTTGTCCCTCTCACTTGCATTTCCTTCTTGTCGAAATAATTGATGTATAAAGTAGTATTTGAAAGTGATGCTTAATTCGATGGGACTCGGGATATTTATATTATCAGCAAGATTATTATCTAAATCTTATGATTACTTGGTATTAAATGCAGGTAAATTGGTGACTTCTAAGTGGCCCACGAGTCATTTATTAAATGTAGGGAAATTTGGTAAGTTCCTATTGGTCCATAACTTTACTTATGTGCTAGTCTTTTCTCTCTGATCACCATTGCAAGCGTAATCTTATTGCCTCTTTTTTTTAAAATTATACAATATAATTATCTTACTATGTTTATTATTTAATTTATTTTACTTATTTTACCCCAATTATTCTTAACTTATTCACTGTCTCATTAATGCCCTGTTTGACCTACATTCTCTCAAAATCAATCTTTCAAAACTTATTTTCAGCCACACATTTTTCAATAAAATAATATTACACGTAAATACAAAAATCTTCCTTATTTTTAACCATATATTTTCCATCACATCATATCATAAAATGTATTCTTTTTTCAAAAAATGTGCATCAAACACCCTGTAATTAATTATTTGATAATTGTTACTTTATGCCTTAAAATTTTTCGGTATGTTACAATCACATTTCTTATAAAATTTCATTCTTGTAATTTACCTAAACAACTCAAGAAATTTGTTTTCCATTTCGTCTTCCCGTTCCCAAATTGCTTCTTCAATTGTGTCGCTTCTCCATAACACTTTTATGATTGCAATTTTCTTATTTAGTAATTTCTTTATATCTCATGCTAAAATTTTGACTGATTTTTCTTCTATCACAAGATTTGATTGTAGGTAAGTTGGCGCTTCCATTAATACGTGGGTGGGGTAAGAAATATACTTTTGTAGCGTTGAGACATGAAGATGTTATGTACGTTCGAGATTGCTGATTTTATCTTTGGAGTACACAAGTATGTCGTCAATAAATAAAATAACAAATTTGTTCTAGATTGTTGCTTCTTATCTTTAGAGTACACACGTTCTCATAATCACATGCTTCTTTTTCAAAAAGAGCATTGAAGCGCAATAGAGATAAACTTGATGGAATGAAACCTTTATCTAGCAGCTCTTCCAATTGTAGCTTCAATTCTTGTAGTTCTTTTGGTGTCATTCTATACAGATACTTGGGATATTGGTGCTATTTTAGGACCAAGTCAATCGTAAATTCTACTTGTCTATCAGGCGGAATGCTAGGTAGGTCTTCTGGAAATACATCTACATAGACTTGTACAATATTTAAATTATTAATGGTTAATTTTGTATGTTGGAAACTGATAATATTAACTTAGAATCCCTGACTTAACTCTTTTCTTAAATCTTCTCTGCTTGCAATTTTTGTACAAAGTGGGGTAGAGACTTGAACTTTGTCCCAAAGAAACGGAACTTTTACTTTCCTGGCATACGACATAACACTTTTTTCCTGACATGGGATGGTGACGCGAATGAGTCCTAACCAGTATATGCGTAATATAATGTCAAAATCTTTTATATCTAAAATGTATAGGTCCGCCACTAGAACCTTTCTATCAATCTCTAACTGAATAGCCTCAAATATCTAATTTGTACAAAGAGTTCTTCTTGAAGTAATGCTAACTTCTAATGCATTATCTATTTTCACACACGGCTTAGCAACGAAAGACGTATAGATAAAAGAATACGTAGCTCCTAAATCAAAAAGAACATAAGCAGGTACATAGAGTAACAATAAAATACCTGCTATCACATTTATATCATGATCAGCATCCTATTGTTCTGTATAAGAACTCTAACATTTCCTTTTCGGAATCATCTTTCTTCTGTAGAGGCTTCCTACAGTTTAAAGTAATGTGTTTCGTCTTACCACACCGAACATGTGGAGTTTGTTACACTGAGGACATTGTGTAATACTCCTACTTGTCCTATTGAAACCAACTCCTATGCTTGGTCTCTTATTTTGCTAGTTATATCTTTCCATGTTTTGATCATTATACTCTCTTTTAAATGACTCTTTTCTTTGCAAGGCATATTGCTCAAATGTAGTTCTTTGGTATAAAATAGCATGAACCCTCTTCAACATTTCATGGTATGATGATAAGATACGATGATCATGCCAATCTCCAGGCATAGTCCATGTTTGAACCTCCTAACAATCTTAGCTTCTGTATCCCAAATGCAGGGCATACCTTAAGAGCTGCTCAAACATCCTCTCGTAATCAGTAAGTGACATGTTTTTTTCCTACCGAGCTATAGAAAATCTGATTCCTTGAAGTCCTTCAAGGCCTTTGAAAAATACTTTGTCATAATGTCATCCTTAAACTGCATTTAAGTTAGATTACACTAGTGTTCTTTGGCCCTAGTAAGTGAGGTGGACTCCTACCAATGGTTGGCTGCACATTAGACATTCTGCGTACATCTTGTACAAGTAATGAATTGAAGATGCACTCAAGACCTCTAATCAATTCCTCAAAAACGAATAGGTCGAAATCACCATCAAAAGTAGGGGACATGTACCTGCAAAACTGCTTAAACACTGAAATAGTTCCATGGACAAAAGGAGATGCATTCTGAAGTGTCGTTGCATTCTGTGGTGATGGTGCTTGACTCTACCTGCTTAGTTCTTATACTACTCGTATTAAGTCGCACGTTAAATTTGTGTGGGTAGGTGATGCCATTTCCCTTAGATAAAATATTTTAATCCATTAGATTTTTTTAACCAACCTAAAACAACAAAATAAAGCAAATCAAGCAAATTCTTTATATATAATTCCATAACACAAGATTCGTATCGATCTAAGGTCAGGATTGCAATCAAAATAAAAGAACTACAATAATTTGAATAGACAATCTAAGCAACGAGTAACATTCCTAAAAGGGAAATATACTAAAAAGAAACCTAGCCTCTAAAATCCCTAGAATTCATCAAAGTCTTCATCTGCATCCTCTTCTGAGTTCTCTTTCGTTCTTTCTTCAGTTTGTATGGTAGAAAATGGTGATTCTTTCTTTGAAGTCACAGTTGATTCTGGCTCGGTTTCTGATTCTACAACACTTATATATGCTTGCCATCTTCCAGTATGGTTATCACAGAACTCCCTAAATCTTATCCTATTTGGGCATTCTGGCGGGGCTCATGCGAGTATCTTGTTCCTACAACCTACCAATTCTTGTTCGAAGTATTGGCAAGGTTTCAATTAAGTGCTTGACTACCTAGCATTGTCTAACCTTTTCTCTTGCGATCCTTACCTCTTTCCACGAAATGCAAACCTCGTTGACGTGTTCCTTAAAATCATGATACAGACTACTTTGGTACTCTTCATGCTTTCTAATGAATTCAGACCTATCGTTAACTCTCCTAGGCCTGTCTAGTCCTCTCATAACCCTGAAGCACCTGTAAGGTCTAATCACCTATCACATACGAGCACCAAGTCTAACATATTATGCTTACATTCTTATAATTGTAACGTAGCATATTTCATACTGAGTATACATTTACATAGGCAAGGAAATCATGAAATCTATACTTAAGACAATTAGCAAATGTAAAGTTACACAAACTATTTGAATAATCATTTATTTCCTTACGAATTACATGTCTTAGGGCCGTCAGAGGGTGATCAATTCGTAGTCATTGAGTACTAAGGGGTCATTCATATTCTTACATATTTAAGAACTTTACAAAAAAAGTTTACATCATCTTCAAACTCATTTATCTTAATAAAATTCTTAATTAATAACATACATCATGCAAAGTTAGGACTTATTACACGTAACATCTAAAACATGGACGTTCAAAATCTACCTAGTGTTCACAGTGGAAATCCTCTTTTTTTTCTCTTTTTTTTTTCCACCCACTGTTCACAGTGAATAGTGTTGTCACCATTCACCATAAATACATGTTGTCATCGTTCATCGTGAACAGTGATGGTACTTTTCACGTAACTATGTTTTTTTATTAAAACTTAAAAATCCAAATGAATCTAAAACTTAAGCTCTGATAACATATTGTAATGCCCCAAAAACTTTTAAAATTATAATCACTGCAAAACTCTGTTTGACTTTAACGTGTCACATAGTTAGGTAACGTGATTTACTCCACGTTGACGTCTTCATATTCTTTATATACAAAATAACAAGTTTTATTCATATTAAATTGGATACCATAACTTATCTATATATATTTGAAAAGATCATATGAAATCAATCTAAAACTTAATAATTATGGACGTAATTCCGCAGCGTTTCAAGATTATAAATTTAAAACTATTTAATATAAGCATCTAACAAGCAGAATGGTTAATGGAAATCGGTTGCTAACATTGTTATCCTCTTAAGTAATTTTAAAATTCAATACAAAGCATAATTAAATATATCAAATAGCGCCACGTGAAATTAAAGTGCAGAATTAGTCATTTGACCCAAGAAACATTATCAATATTTTATTTATAATTTGGAGCATTGATTTCATGTGGATTACTGATTAGTATGTTTTTACATACTTATTTGATATTTAAAAGGCTTAATAACACAAAACGTCCCTACGTTTGGCACTTCTTGCGGAAAACGTTCATACGTTTCATTTTTTTGCATTTTCACCCTTATTTCAACGTTTCATTGCGGAAAACATCATTTTTCACATTTTTGACGTAAAATGACCAATATACCCTTCTATTTAAAAAAAAAAGAAAAATAAAGAACAAATTGCAATTTTACTCCTAAACTTTTTTGAAAAGTGCAAATGAGTGCAAATAAATTATTAAAATATTAAAAATAACCAAAAATAAAAACCCTTTCTCTCTAAAACTACCAGCTCCAAATCCAACTCGTTTTTTCCTGAGCTCCGGCGAACAAAATCTTTCTCCGCCTCTAAAAATGAAGCTTTAGGCCTCTTTTTTGAGTCCCAGAGAAAATCTTGTGACGTTAGGGTTCGTAACACTCTCGGTTCACTTTTTACTATTGACGACGTTAATAAAACCACTAATAAAGCCTCTTCTTCTTCCCAAAACCACACACAATATTCTCAAAACAGCAAGCAATGCGAGTCTTTTGTTGCCAGTAAACCCGTTCTCGAAGAGCCCGAAAATTGTGATGATGAGGAGTTTATAGAACCCGAAAACATAGAAGATTTTGCTTCTGCTGTTAATGCTGATGAGGACAATGACGATGACGATGTCAATGGGGATGAAATTATTCCAGTTCCAGATACCCATCTAGAGAATCTTGGAATCTCCCTTGAAATAGAGCCGAATAGAATGTTAATAATTTGAAGCCAATGAAGGATCATATAGATCTCGATACACAGGTCAAGAAGAGTTCAGGAGGGGGGTTTTGGGCTGCGGCTTCAGTTTTTAGTAAGAAATGGCAAACCTGGAGGCGTAAACAGAAGATAAGAAGCAGGACGATGGTGAAAACACTGGTACGTTGCCGCCGAAGCTCAGGAAAAAACGAGGTGGATTTGGAGCAGGTAGTTTTAGATAGAAAGAGTTTTTATTTTTGATTATTTTTAATATTTTAATAATTTATTTGCACTCATTTTCACTTTTTAAAAAATTTAGGAGTAAGATTGCAATTTGTTCTTTATTTTTCTTCTCTTTTTTTTTATTTAAATAGAAGGGTATATTGGTCATTTTACGTCAAAAAGGTGAAAAAGGATTTTTTCGCAATGAAACGTTAAAATAAGGGTGAAAATGCAAAAAAATGAAACGTATGGACGTTTTCCGCAAGAAGTTCCAAATGTAGGAACGTTTTGTGCTATTAAGTCATATTTAAAATTAGCTTATCATTGATTAAAGGTGTGGATTTATACTCATAGTTGTGTAATCGTGGCTCTTGTAGGCAAAACTCCCAAATTGAAGGAGAAAAAGGCAAAAAGAAGGGAAAGAGACTATACGCATACAAAAATGTGAAGTTGGGGACTAAAGTGCGCAAGTGCTGAAAGTTGAAGGACCTTGTACGCAAATTATAAAGGGCATAATCGATATAAAAATAAAAATTCGAAGACCAAATGTGAAAAATAAAAGTTGAGGGACCAATCGTGCAAACATGGGCGGACTTGGACAGCAAAATCAGATAATGGACAAAGCCACACGCGCTCGAGGGCTCAAACCAGCACGCAGGAGGTGCATTAATGTAACACGAGAGCATTTCACTCTCATACCGCACGTGTGTCGGTCTCTGGCTGTGTACCATTTTGGAATTTTCGTGGTTTTTAAGGGGCTTTTTGATGCAATTTATGGGGATGATTTTAGGGCTTTTATAAGCCATTTTAAGGCACATTAGCCACATTATTCATCTATTTTCTATTCATTTTTCTTTTTTTCTTTTCTTTTTTCTTTACACTTTTGGAATAAAAGGGGCAAGATTTAGGACACGAGAAGGAGAAGTAATGAAAGAAATTGGAGAGATTTATGGGGAAAATCAACACCAAGCCGAAGCTCATTTCAAGAATCCAACCAATGGAAGGATTTACATTTTGTATTGTATTTTATCCATTATTCCTCTAAGAATTTGCAATGTATTTCTCTAACTTTTTTCATTTTTTTTGTATATATGAAATGTGTTCAGTTCTTGTGTTGGAATTTATGATAAAAATTAACTTAACGATATTAATATCAATATTTGCTTTTTAATGTTAAAATGTTTATTTTCATGTGTATTTACCATTGTACTTCATCCATTATCATTTATGTGGTCAATGAATGATTGTATTAAGTGAGTTGTGCATCGTTCGAAAGAAAATTGCGCATTTTTAGAACAAGTAGCAAATACCTTAGGTTCTTGTAAGGGATAGAGGTATATCACTAACCCTAGGTGATCCATTGAGCTATTTTCACAAAAAAATAATGTTATAATTGTTTGGGTTTTAATCGACATAGAGATATAATAGGTTAAACCACGCAATTAGGGTTAATTTCCATCCAGAGAGGTAATTAGCTAAGATAAAAAAAAAAATTGGTCTGACATTCTAAATAAGTAATTGCTTATGGGGAAATTAATTAGCAGACAATTAAGTTAAATCATGAATTCCAACCACTTTATCCTCCTAATTGTCCATTTTTTTTAGATCTGTTCCCTTCATAAAGTTTTTAGTTATTTTTTTATTATTATAAAAATCAAAATCCAAAAATTGTGTGTTGCTTTATACACGCATTTCCATGCAATTTGGCCAAGTTATTCACTTTATTATTACTTGAAAAAATGTTGAACTAACAAAATGGTTGAGTCTGAAAATTTAAATGGCAAAGAACATATAATACAATTTAACAAAAATAAGCCAGTGTCATCAAGTCACCATACGAAAGTACATAACCAAATAAATTATGTTCAAATTCCTATAAAAAAAGAAGAAAAAGTCCATGCAATAATGAAACTAAAGTTAATACAGAAAATAAAATTTTCAACAACATTACACCGAATTCAACATATAAAGTCCAACGAATCCAGCTATAACGATACCACTTCATAGCCCGTCGACCTACAACCCGTTTTAGCCTGTGAGAAGTAGGGAAGAAGGGGTGAACATATGGAAATACTCAGCAAACTACGCTTACATTCCAAGTTAAACATATGTACCAACGTAATCAAATATTCATACCATTATTTCATATTACAATATTAGAGCCAAACCTCCCTAAGGAATTCCCTAAAAACTTCCGGTCTCAAAAGACATTTTATATGTTATCATATCATTGTACCCTGAGAGGCCATAACATTTCATGTCAAGATTACGAAAGAATAAATGGAGCAGCTGACCTACCACGACATATTAGGCTACTCGTACAAATTGATAGACATGGATTGCCCAGCATTAGAGTATAATTTTTTATTCTTATTTTTGTCTTTACTTGCATTAGTTCTTATTGTAAGGAAAATAGAACTTCCTTTATTATAGCTTTACATTTATTATTTATTATTTATTTTCATTTGAATGAAAGTAATATTACCTCATTTATAGCTTTCATTATTTCCTCATGTAACCATGGTATTCATCTTTTTAAAAAATGCAAATGAGTCCAAAATTTTTGAAAATATTAAAAATAACAAAAAAAAACTCTTTCTCTCTTCTCCCCCGCCTCCACCTTACCACCAAGACCACCGGATCTGGCCACCACCAATCTCGCTTCACTCTCCTCTACAGCCTCCAACCAACCGTTAGTCATAAAACATCAGGAAACAGCAAAAAATCAAGCCCAAAAATCCCATCTCGAACTCCTTTTCTACTGAAAAACTCACCTCCGACGACGTCCATGTTAATAACACCCCACAGGTCGCTCAAACTTAACATGGCGCATCCATAGATGGTCTTAGTGGCTCGGTCCATGCCCACACGCACGAGCAGAGCTTTAGCTCGACTCGTCCAACTTTGGGCGAGCACGGGCACGAGCTTGGCTCGGCTTGTAAATTTTTTTTTTTTAAATTAATAACACTATATATATATATATATATATATATATATTGTCTAAATATTTTTGAAATATACA
>CAIGRP010001301.1:0-27500 GCA_903798385.1 Fraxinus cuspidata
TCGTTGGGGAAGAATACCGTTATTTGCCGTTGAATTGTTGTCACTCCGCTCACCAGCCGCATTAATGAAACATTGGATACCCTTTTTTGAGTGGCCACGTGGACATAGCATTTAAAATTGTTATATAAGTTTTCCCACGCGCAATAGAGTTGAAGTGGTATACTCGCCATGCCATCTACTTGAGAACTTGTTGTAAAGCCCATATTGACTTTATTATTCAAAAATGTATTTTTGTTTTTTCAAATTCATTTTAACAATAAACTCAATAAAATAATTTTTACATAAATTTAATTTTTTTCTAATTTGAAAAATATATTCTCCAAAAATACTATTATAAAATTTATTATTTATGAAAAAGAGAGAAGAATAAGAGTCGGTGTTCTAACCTTATGTCAGAATAAGGTTCATCTTTTCAAGATGTTATTTCAATAATACCTTTCCAACCTTTGCTTTGTCATATGTTCTGTTATATTTATAAATTACATGACATGTGTTTAATGGAGAGGATCTTACATATGCCGACTCAGCATTGACAATTGGATTGGGCCAATTAATCAAGTAACATCTTTGGGCTTAGATTTAGGTCCCGTCCACTGTCTCATCTCGCCCCATTTATCTCCTATATATAAGTGAACTCATTTCACAATCAAGATATGTTCACCCTAATCCTAGCCAAAACCACAATCCCTCTCTTATACTCATATTATTTTTCGTCCGATCGTTAATTTGACCGTCGGAGTGCAAACGATAATCAAACATTTTTCTTGACTAATGACCTTTGCCTTCTAACAGTTTATTCTAGTGCACTAGAAGTGTATACATGAAGGGAGATGGTCAGGATTCTGTTGGCACAAAAATTGAGGTCAAAAGATAGTATCCTAGTATCATTACATATCACTTCTAGCATATGCATTATATTATTGCTACAAGTACGCATACCACACCACTGCTAGCATGTCATGACACTATTTTCATTACAGTTAGTACATATGCTATGTTATCTACATTATTATTTTATTATCGACACATATTATCTGATATCATACACGACAGGCTCTCTGCATAATCTATTTTGGAGAAGTTTAATTTACTATTATTCACGTTATTGTCATTAGTATTTAGAGACGTCAAAATGACCCTGTTATAAAACGAGCCAATTTGCAATAACCCGCTGATAGAACTTATATCAATTATTATGAATATTAAAGTTAAGAAAATACGACAAGAAGAAAAAAATCACATAAGAATATAAGATTTAATGTGAAAACCCAAATTCGGGAAAAACCATGGGAATGGGGAGAAGAATTCATTATAATTAATAGTAAAGAGTTACAAGTATGTTATGCGAATCTGGATCCCACAAGACTCTCAACATGATCTTTCTATCATGCGAGTCTTTCTCTAGATTTGCTGGATCACTCTCTGAGTCGATCAAGTAAATATGTGTAATATACCATATATTTATAATATAAGAATTCATATCATACTAGGAGAATTAATACAAATAAGAGTCTAACATAATGTGAAATCCTATTACAATAGGTAAAACAAATGATGGAGTATTTGGGATGAAATAGGAGTCTAAAGCTGACAAAAAAAAAAAAATCAGGATCCTAATCCATCTTGGACTCCTTCAAGACATCTTCAAATCTACAACCAACTCCCAATAGTCCTCCAATAGTATTTTCAATTAAATATTTAATAAGAATTCGAGTCATATCAAAATTCTAACAAACCTTCTTCTTGACCTGAATTCCACTGCAATGAATAAAACTTAAATCTTCAATAAAATTCTCCAACAATATACTTCACTAAATTACTCAATCTCTTTCACAAAGCCCAACTAGGGTAAAATCATCAACTGTAAACTAAATTATAGCACTGCTTACTAGTATAATTACCTTGGACATCAAACTTGTCGAATCAAGAACAACAAAATCATCAAGTTCACAACTAACTTCAACTAAGTAAGAATCGAGTCACTGCTCATTTGTAAGATTACTTTAGGTACCAAATTTGTTCGAATCACAAATAACAATATCAAAACTAACTTTACCTAAGCTAGTAGCACGTTCTTCAATATCAAATTTCCTTAAATAATGAAAGCTTGATCAGAACCAACTGCATATTAGTTAACTCTTATCAAACCATAAGCAACCAAATCAGCCTCACCAAACCTCTCTTGAGGTCTAATCTTCAATTTAGTGAAAGCTACATCAAATGTGATCATCGAACTTTCCAAAACATATAACTCAATCCTTACATCATTTCTCCTTTAAAATCCAAATCTGTCATAACAAAAAATCTTTTTTCAATCCAAAAGTGGAATATCAAACTTCATACTTGTCATTCCGAGACAATCAAATCTCGTTTTGAGTTGATAAGACCTTTCTTTAATATGAGACCAAACTGGCTCTCCCAAGAACTTCAATTCTTGGTCACAAATTAACAAATTTTTAGGTCACACATTATACATCAGTCACAATTTATCTATTTCATTGATTACATATTGCTTATTGGTCACACATTAACCAATTTATTGATCACAATCAACAAAATAATTTGTGACACCACTGTCTCCGGTCTCACCTTCGCCAAAACCACCACCATCACCAATCTAAAAAAAACTAACACCCATACACAAAAACCTCCATTACTTGACAACCACCAACTGCAACGAGATTTGAATATGTATCTGTCACTGCTGTAGTCACCACCAACACCAACACCAAATTTTCTATCATGAGAAACAGCAGCGTCTCCAAACCAAGTTCACCATCTCAAACGAACTAATTCCTACAACCAACACCACCTCACTACCTTCACTAACATCATCACCACCATACTACCATGACAATTGCAAAACACAAATTAACAATGGTCTTGGTGCATCTTACTCGTTTTCTGCTTCAACCAGATGAATCCTGAAGTCATAGTGGAGATTTGAAAGCGGCAATCTTAAGATCTGTGCATTGTGACGGACAACGAAGAGCGCCGCTACGGTGATCAGAGGTCGATAGGGGTCTTTGCACAAACAAATGTTTCCACACCACCAGAAAACATGTTTCAACGCTCTTCGCATGAGTCATCGTTATGCGCACCACTTTTCACGCAGCCGCTCAAGTGGAGAACCACCTTCTGCACGATGTCGTTGCAAGCACTGACCAGTCTGCCAGAATAGAGAGGATGAGTAGGGAGACAAATAAAGAATTACTCATAAAGAGATAAAAAGAAAAGTAGAAGAAACATAGAATTAGGGTTTACTGTTTGGGAGTTGAAATTGGGTTCCCATTGTGTTTTAATTTTATTTAAAAAATTAAATTATTAAAATTTTAATTATCTTCTAGTTTTAGAAAAAATAACTTGTAAATCTTAATTTTGAATTGGAAAGTTTAAAATTCTGGTTGTTTGTAATTTCCACTTGTTAAAATTTGTCTAATCCACCATTTTTTTCAAAACACATATTTGTGATTGCAAAATCTTTCTCACAAGTTAGTTTTAGTATCTTTGTTCTCTTGAAATAAGTAATTCTTGTTCAGGCAAGAAAGTTAAAGAGTGTCAATCTTTTGAAATATAGTCTATCGTAATCCTCCCATTTTATATTCAATTGACTCATGGAAAGATCTATGTGTAAACGAACTTTAAGCTGCTTAAATATATATTAGATTTAGTTTTCCATTTAATCAGAGTTTGAATTTTGTATGCTTACACATGTTTAGGATATGACATAAGCTTAAAATATCCACTGATAGAATTTTAACTTATTTTTCTTCTTCTTTACTATATATTTTTTCTTTAAAAAGGGACTCTCTTAAGAAAAAGGATTCAAAATTGCAAGTGCAATAAAAATTCCTTATTTTTTTTTTAAATAAGATATATGTTTTGTATCAATTCAACTACACGACGAAGTGAAAAGCCGGGTGACTTCAATTCCTTTATTTTCGAAATCTGGATAGACCACAACACTAGATTCTTTAGCTCTTTGTAAATGTTAACTTATTTAATAGTTTACAATTTACGTTAACTAATAGGTGTCTAAAGTTTAGTATCAATTGACTATTTTTCCTATCCTTTCATACTCGAAATAATCAACAATTGATCGAGTTTATATTGAATTCTGAATTACAGATCAAAAGATTGTAGGGAAAACTTTTACCGTCATAATGATCTTTCATGTTGGATACACATACACACACACACACACACATTAACCTAATTCGGCCCATCATGAAATTAGGAACAAACATGGTCTCTACACATAAAGGCCCACACTTTAATTAGATGCTTCAAAACCCAAAATACCGAAACCTTATTAGATCACTTTAAACAGGTTTAACAAAAAATTGATAACTTTTAATTTAATACACAATAATTTAAAAAAATAACTTTCGAAAATAACTTTAACTATAAACCATATTCGAAATGACAGTACATGTGTCTAATATGAAAAGTACAGAACTACAAACTCCCACAGAAACTAAATATCCTCAAGAGACATTACACTCATATGAGCAGTGTGCTCATGAAATACATTGGATGCAACCATGGAGTTTGTCCCGATATGCTTTATTGACACATGTCCACTCTGAATTCTTTCTTTAAGAGTCAGGAACTTGATCTCCATATGTTTTGACTTCGTTGAACTCCTATTATTGGAATACAATACTGTTGATTTATTGTCACAAAATAACTTCAGTAGTCTTTCTGTACTGTCCATAATGCGCAGCTTAGTGCAAAATTTTGCAGCCTTATTCCATGGTTTGATGCCTCATAACACGATATAAACTCCTCTGCCATGGTGGAAGTAACAATGGGTGTCTGCTTAGCACTATTCCAAGAAACAAAACCTCCAGTAAGCAGGTAGATATAGTCTGAAGAGGATCTCCTACTATCTTGGCATCCCACAAAATCGAAATCAGAATAACCAATGATCTCCAATTGATCTGATCTCCTATATGTGAGCATTTAGTCATTTGTTCTCTGTAAATACCGCATGACCCGTTTGGCTGTTTTCCAATGATCCGTTCTTGGGTTACTTAAATATCTCCTTAGTATCCCAACAATGTAAGCTATATCGGACACGTACAAACTTGAACATACACCAGACTCCCTATAACTGAAGAATAAAAAATCTTCTGCATTTCTTTAATTTTCAAGTCATTTTTGGGGCATTGACTTAAAATTTCAAGTCATTTTTGGGGCATTGAACTAAACTAAACTTGTCTCCTTTAGCTACAAGATCGTCATCTGGTTTACAATATTGCATGCCAAATCTTTTGAGTATCTTTTCGATATAGCACTTTTGTGATAATCCAAGAATCCCCCGAGAATGATCCCGATGTATCTGAATTTCTAATACAAAAGAGGCGTTATCAAGATCTTTCATCTCAATATTTTTTACTAGAAATCTCTTGATTTCTTGCAATAAACCTATATCGTTGCTGGCAAGCAATATGTCATCAACATATAAAACCAAAAAACATATATTTACTCCCACTGAACTTGTGGTATATACAATCATCAACTAAATTCATCTCAAAACCATATGCGATGATCACTTGATGAAACTTGTAATACCATTGACGAGAGACCTGTTTGAGTCCATAGATGAATGTTTTTAGTTTACAAACCATTGCTTTGCATCATCCGACACAAAGTTTTTTAGTTGCACCATATAAATTATTTCATCAATGTCACCATTGAGAAATGTTGTCTTAACATCCATCTGATGTAACTTAAGATCGAAATGCGCTACCAATACCATTATAATCCTGAAAGAGTCTTTCGAAGAAACCAGAGAAAAAGTCTATTTATAATCAATACCTTTTTGGAGAAATATGATGTAATAATCTGAAACCGCACTTCTTCTCTCTCTAGTAGATCTTCTTAATGGCATTGGTTTTTGAGGCTGTAGAGTTTGTTCTTCTAGAATAAGTTGTTGACCTTCAGAGGGAGATACAGCGTCATCCTATTGATCTAGAGTTGCTTCTTGAACAATGCCTGGGATAGAAACCTGATCTTGATCATTGTTAATGGCAATTGGAGAAATTTCAATGTATTCCTCCTCAAAGACGAAGTCTATAACCTTTTCTTCATTCACAAACTCAACATCCTTAAAGAATCGGATATTTTTTGTCTCAAAAATTGCCTTAGTTGTGGGATCATAAAACTTGTAACCTCTGGACCTTTTAGAATATCCAATAAAATAGTAACTGATAGTCTTTGCATCCAATTTCTTTTGATTTGGCCTATAAGGCCTTATCTCAGCTGGACATCCCCAATGTGTACGTGCTTCAAACTAGGCATCTTGCCCGTCTAAAGATCATAAGGGATCTTATCAGTGGCCTTAGTTGGATCTCTGTTGGGTAGAGTGATTTTGAAAAGGTAGAATGAGTAATCATACTCCTCACCATGTCCTTAAGCATTCTATTTCGTCTTTTAGCAACACCATTCATAGTTGGCGAAGCCAGCATAGTGTACTGTGGGAAAATACCTCATTTATCTAGGAATTTAGCAAATGGTCTTGGACGTTGTTCACCTAAACTGTCATATTTGCCATAGTATTCACCATCACAGTCAGATTTGATGCTTTTAATCATTTTGCAGAGTTGGTTCTCAACTTCAAATTTATAGTTTTTGAATACATCCAACGATTGTGATTTTTCATATATATATCTACAAATGTCCGTATGCATAAGTTCTAACAGGATCAAAGTCATGTAGGCTTGAAATCTCTTTTTATTAGTTTGTTTTTCCTTTATACAGTTAACACACATGTCATAATTTGTAAAGTCAAGGGGATCGAGAATTTCATTAGACACTAGTCTCTCAATTCTCCTCTTGGAGATGTGACATAATATCTTGTGCTACAACGAGGCAGAATTCTTGTCGATTAATTTTTACTTTATACATCGAGTACTTGCAATGATTCATTAAAAGAAGCAATCATATCAATTAAATAAGGATTATTATAACTTGATAAAGAACCTGAATTAACCAATTTTGAATCATGAAACAAACTAAATTTTCCATTCCCAAATAAACAAGAAGAACCAGATTTATCTAAAACAGAAATGGAAACCAAATTCCGTCTAGAAGATGGTACAATAAATGTTTCATTAAGATCCAATAAAATCCAATTTTTAACAATAATCTAAATTTCCCTATTGCCTCTACTTCCACCGTTTTAACATTGCCAACATAGATGTATCTTTCACCATCTCTTGGTTTTCAGCAACTCAGACAACCCTGCATAGACACACTGATGTGAGTTGTTGCACCAGAATCTATCCACATTTAGTGTGTAGATACCGAAGTGAAATTAACATCAGAACAAACCAAATGAAGAAAAATACCTTTTCTTGACATGCCATGCGTGATAATTGGCACAATTCTTCTTTTTATGACTTGCAACTCCACAGAAGAAACAACCACCCTTGGTTTGTTCCTTATGCTACTTCTTTTATGATGTTGTACCCACACATTCATTATCATTTTTCTTTTTCTTTTGTTCTTGAGCTGGTAGAAAAATGAGCACTTTCTGTCATGTCATGCTTTAATCTTTCTGCTTCTTAGACACAGTGTGAGATGAACTCATTAAGGGACCATGAGTCGTTTTGAAAATTGTAGCTCACCTTGAATTGACTGAATTGTGCCGAAAGGGATATCAGAACTAAGTGCACCAACAAGTTTTCAGATAAATCCAACTTGAGTGCCTTTAGTTTCGAAACAATATGAGACATTTCCATAATGTGCAAACAAAAAATTCAAATAATGGTAGAGCCAATCACAAGATACCTAGCACAACATCAATATTTACTCTTTGAATAGAAATATTGACTTGTAAGTGGTACTCTTGGTGTAGTGATCAAACACTGACAATAAAGAAACATGCCAATCAATAAACCTTGTTTTGGACTGATTTATTGATCACTCGTTAAACCAAATAATCGTCGCATGTTTATCACCACATGTGCATGTGCAATTCGACCAAATATTGACCTTCATTTGGGGCGATCAAATATGCATACGAATAACACGCACACACACACAAACACCTTTTAATATTCAAAAGTAATTAATTTCCACAAGAGATGTTGTTTTGGCAACATGTTGGTTCAATTAATTCACTTTCGAATATTATACCTCTCAAAAGAGTCACATGTACCAAAATTTGAAAAAGAAAATCATCGAATTTGCATATTTTATTTATTTTGAAACTTTAGGGGCCTGAAGGTCAATAATCCAAAACTTAAGGGTAAAAAAAGTAATTATTCAAAATTTTAGGGGCCAATTTGAACAAATTAGAAACTTTGAGGGTTTTAATTATAAAATTCAAAACTTCAATAGTCCAAATTAATTAATTTTCAAACTTTAGGGGCTGAATTATTGAACCCAGAACTTTAAGGCCCAATTTGGATGAACTTTAAACTTAAGGGCTGAATTATTAAAAGACATTTTAAAAATTGCAACCCTAACCCTAATATGAAATTGCAACCAAGGACCTGAATTAATTAAATTTCTAGCCAAGGCCCCAGCCCCCAAAAAATTACCCAAACCCTAAAAAATTTCGAGGAGCACGGCGCCGCCCCTTGGTAGCTAGAACCAGCACCTATCGCTTCTACGTAGCATGGTGTTGCGTCGCGCGCAGCACCGAGCGTTGCATGATACACCAGTCGTGGCAGAGCTCCGCGCACTGTTGCCTCACCTACTGGCAGCGCCGCTACGCTGTAGGCCACGCGGCTTCCATTTTTTTTAAACCGAATCATGGATGTTATGCCAAAAAGCTTTCAAGTTCAACAAAAAAACTAAATCGAGATTGCTAAATTTGAAAATAATGAAATTATTACAAGAACTAAATTAAAATTTCGATTCTCAATGATTCAACATGAATAGACTCTAATACCACTTGTAGGGAAAACTTTTACCGTCATAATGATTTTTCATGTTTGATCACCAAGAATTTATGAACCAAAGGACAAGCGTACCCGAATCGGATATATTTAATGCAATGAATGAGTCCTACAGTTTCAGTCTTTCAGATCAATACGTTGTCCCTTTTCTCTCTAATGATATGAGTCAGAATAGAATGAACAATCACTTGTGTAATCCGGGGACCATAAACGTATACATATACACTAACGGCATGTTAACCTAATTTGATCCATCATGGAATTAGGAACATATCTGGTCTCTACACATAAATGCCCACACTTTAATTAGATACTTCAAAACCCAAAATATTGAAACCTATTGATAGCTTTAAATTTAATACACAATAATTCACATATAAGTCTACATGATTGATTAAAAATTCTTACAAAAACAAAATTATCATGCTATATATATATATATATATATTGAATACAATCAACTTACAAATTAGAGAAGCATTCGAAATGGACTCCACCTTTATTTCGTTGATAGAAACGATCTAATATAAAATCATCAAAACAAAAAGAAGAAAAGAAAGATCGTCTCATTTCGACGTTAGTAAGCAGCTAAGTGCTTGTTTGATAAAAAAAAAAATTGAGAAGAGACTGAGTGTATTTTATTTATTTATTTATTTTTTGGGTAAAATGTTAGGAAAAATTATGAAAATAATAAGAAAATTATTATTATTATTATTATGGAAAATGAGTGTGAGAAAAAAAATGACTATTAAAGAATCAAAATAATGACTAAATAAAGTGAGCGCTGCAATTCTCTTGCATACTCATTTTCCTTAATTATTTGCTTGGGCAATTCTTTTGCATATCCACGTTTCATCCCATGTCATCAATTATATTGGGCTGATTGGAGGATATTTATACAAATTATTATTTTGGTCTCCAAATTTTGATTGTAAATTCCTTTTTATCCTTTACTTTATTCATATTTTGAGTAAAACTCCCAACAATCTTGACCTTGCCTCAAATTCTTTAAATCTATAACACATCTTGATATTCATCATCACATCCCTTTAGTCGTTAGGAACCATTGTTCTTCAATTAAATGGAGTAGACGGAATAATTTGAAAGACATTTCAAATTTGACTTCTTCATACTACAATCTTCAATTCTCGTCATTGTCCGAAAAATCCATCTTGGACACTTTCACAAAAACTTTAAGAACAGATGAAAACTCTCCTTAGTATGACTCAATCACCACAACTCCACTTATGTGCGACTCAATTGCTATAACTTGATTACCACGACTCTCCTTAGTATGATCTGATTACCACCATTACTCCACCTTGGTGCCAATCCATCTGTGCAACTCCACCTCAAACTTTGAACTTATCATCATCTCAAGTGCAATCCAAAGTTTGAACCATGAGTTCTAATACTACTTGAGAAGAAGCTTTTATTACTTGAGAAAACTTCACACTACAATATTTTCGTCACTTAAAAAGCTTCACAATACAATTATTTCCTTGAGCTGCTAAAATTCTCTTGCGTCCCCATATTCATCCAATTTCACCGGTTAATATTGATTTTAAGAGCTTTAAGGAAATTACTATTTTTGTTCAACGACTAATTGTAAATTTCTTTCTTACTCTTTGTTAGAATTTGGATGTGACCCGAATTCCTTATTTGTAATATTGAAGAATTTTAATTGAAGTACACGTCAAGAAGAATTCAGTTAGAATGCTATTGGAGTCCTATATCAAGTTGAAGTTCTATTTTGGAAGCTCATTGAGAGTTGAAAATTAGTATTAGACTTGAAGAAGAGTTTGAGATGGAAAAAACAATTTTTTAAAAAAACTTCCTGAACAGAACACCCGGCGCCTGGGCGCCCTGATATGGCGTCGTGACACCCACCTCACCTGTTTTTCGCGCTTTTCTCTCCTATTTCGTTTTGGACTCTATTTTTTTTGGCATTCTACTTCATCAACAACTCTACCAAAAGAATTTGGACGTCCCCTACATGTTCCCTATAAATACTAGACTCTTCTATATAATTTTATAAGTGTGAGAAAATAAATTACTAGAATTATATGTTTCATTGTAATTTTCTCTCTTTCTCATTTTTGTTGAGTTAATAAAATCTCTTAATTTCTCTGTCATATTTCTTGTTTTTGTTATTCTTTTACTTGATCTAATATTTCATTAACTTTAACAATTCATTCCGGTGGTTGGTTTTACAACAAGTGGTATCAGGACGATTCTGGTATCTTATTTGTTTTGTAATACTCTTTTCTTTATTGCATAACTTGAGCCAAGATCACCAAAATAAAAACTTGAAGGTCATCATTTCTAAACTCAATTTATTTCTCGTATTTGTTTAGCTCAACTTACGTGTCAAGCCCCTAAATTAGCACCTAACCAGGCACACGGGACATGGGAAGTGAATATAGTCGGCTCTTCGATTCTCAAGATAGCAGAAATTTTAGCTGAAGAAATTTCTTTTCATTTAGCTCACGCTCGGTCATCGAAAGCATCATCTTTTAATATTAGCACATCAAGTACAATGAACCAACAAACATCATGTCTTTCCTACGTGGACTAACTAAGGTTAAATATATTGCCAAGAAAGTTAAGATCATGAGTTATTTTGGAAGGTTGATTGTATTGGCACCACAATTTTAATTTGTTATCACAACCTTCATCAATCTATTACTTGTGCATGACCCATGAACTTGCGATATTATACTTGTAAATTGCGAAAATTATATATTTTGGTAACTTTTCTTGTGAAAATAACATCCAATCTCAAGGAAAAATCATCAAATGATGAGGTAAACTATTGGGCATTTTAATTTATCACTTACAAATCGTACTAAAAACTCAATTGTTATTATCATGTCCCAAAATTCGTCTTAACCCTAAGCCCACCCTGGTCAATCACCCATATAAGCTATAAACATATGAATGTGCCCCTCGGGGCATAGCTCAGTGGTGCAAATGACATGAGTGAGATAGTATTTGCTAGCTGGCAGTCGCAGTGTGAGGGTTCGATTTCTACCTCTTACAAGGTATGAAATTGGACTCTTTGTGGACACTAGTATGACAGCTTTGTACCCTGATCTGCTAAGGTACATCCTGCGATTCACCTCCTCCACAATACTCTAGGGGCGGGGCGGGGCGGGGCGGGGGTTGTGGTTCAACCTTTTTTATAAACATATGGTTGTGGTTCAACCTTTTTTATAAACATATGAATGTGGGATTATTGCTATAATTCTGTGAAGCCACGTGGATATATTTGTTAAATTGTCCAATGGGGACTAACCTGTCTAACCATGTGACGTAACCGAAACATTTTAAATACTAGAATGACCAGTTTAATAGCAAATAAAGTTTGACGATCGATTTAAATGTCACCCAAAGTACAACGACCAATAATGTATTTACCCACACACATGAATGTTAGCATCAACAAGTTTAACTTTTGAATAAAAAATTCATGAACCTAAGTTTTCAATTTTTTCAACCTACTTGAGAAATAGTCGTTTGGACTTTAACGTGTGAATGTATCAACCATCATCCACTTAATCGATAACATGAAAAATACAAGAATTTATATGAAAAATTGATTATATCTATTGTGCCTAATTAAATTAGACAAAATTTTCAAATTTAAGTTAGCCGATCCAAATGAGCATATTTGCTTGTTTCAGCTTTTTGTTTTATCAATCATACCACATGAATATCAATGTTGATATAAAACTTGAAATACTATCACATGACCTTTTATCATTGGACAGTTTAAAATACAGTAATCTGTTTCTTCCAATCATTTGCTGTTATATGTAATTATATCAAATTTTCTGTTCAATCTTTTTGACAAAGTAGCTTTATCCTTTGTTTTATAGAGATATTTGTATAGTTGATGCACAACTCGAGTCACAATCTTTCTTTTGGTTTTTAATTATTTCGTTTCTTTTGGCTTCAACTTTAATTGAATTAGAAGTTCAAATGATAGACTAATACGGACAATGACGGTTTAGTTTTGTTAATGATTGCTAAAGCTATTTTCTTATGGTGATGACGCTAAATTTTTTAAATATTACATTAATAGTCACTTGATTAAACAAATGAATGTTAACTACTACATGGTGTCATTAAGTGCCAACATATTAAGAAATGACATTATTGTCACACCAAGTCAACAAGACTGGAGAATTTGAAATTGAGAATTAAACACATTCGTCTATGAAAACACGATACAACTTCAATTATTGGTTAGAATTTCAGCTTTAATCATATGATAAACCAATATTTTCATTTTTAACAACAAATTTTGCCAACTTGAAATAGTAAATAATGCCGGTTGTTGACAAATAGATATATATATATATATATATTTTTTTTTTGTGTGACATTAATGTAACCATTAGAAGCTCTAGTGTCTATTATATATAATAAGGAATAACTTTAGTGACTATTGACTTAGTAATCCAGAACGTCAATTGACAATTACTTTTGAAAATAATTACTGATAGTGGAGAGTAACATGAAGAAATTGAAAGAGGACATTTAATTATTTTTTCAACTTATTAAAATTCACTTAAAATCACTAAAATAAGTTTTAACATTTCCCACGTAGAGTTCAATTGAATAAATTTTAAAAATAATATATTTATAATTTTATCAATTTCAATTTCTAACCACTTTTGTCAATAAACTATGGTTATTAAAATGTAAACGATAAAAATTTCGCAATGGGATTGTGATTTACCTAGCAAGCTCTCTACAATCTGAACGGTTTATTTCTTCTTAATCCAACGGTGTAATACAAAATCGATGAAAATATGACCGTTATACAGACCCTATTTCTAACCCCTGGATCTTCAGAGAGAGGCACTGACCGTTGTCTTACGGTTTTTCTGGGTGATGATTCTTGGGTTTTCTGTCAATAAGAAAGAACTATACAGAGTCTTTTGGGCGATGATTCTTGGGGTTTTTCTGTCAAGAAGAACTATGGATTCAAGTAATATTATAATTAGAAAACATAACAAAAAACAGGCGAGTCACTTTTTTACGACCATTTATATTATTTCTTGCTCTATGATTATCATTTTCTTCATTCATGCAGAGAATGAATCCTGAAGAATCGTTTCAGGTTTCAGTGGATTCCGTTTTTGTGAATTTTCTGAGGGTTTTCCTTGAATCTCTAAGTTGTGGGGTTCAGAAATTGTATAACTTGTGCTCTATCCTGTTTCTATAATTTCTTTTTCTTTACAATATTGTTTTTGTTGCTTCATTGGGTCGAATTTGTGACCAATTTTGGGTCTCAATGGATTTTATTACTGTAAATTCTCTGTGAGCTTTCGGTGGATCTTTAATTGTTGTATTAGGTGTTTTCTCTTCGTTGAATATATGGTTATTTCAGCAATTTTGTACCTAGAGTGTTAATGGTCTCTAAGTTTTGTGTATTTTTCCTTCGTCTTAACAATTACTTTATTTGTGAGTGCATTTGGATGGATCTTGAAGGATTTATCCTTTTCGATTTATAATCAATCTTTGGTTTTCCTTGTATTTTAATTTGTTCTTTGAAATCTATGTTGGATTCACTTTAATAAAGTTTGTGTTTGGTTTGGTTATTGGGTTTCATTTACATTTTATATGTTTACTTCAGCAATTGTGTTGTGAGTGATGATTTTCTCTTTGTTCTTTAATTTTTATATCTTTATGAATACGTTCTTTGTGTTTGTGTAATGGGATGAATCTTGAAGGATTTTTCGTGGGTTCAATTTTCAGTTCACTGGATATATTTCTGTGAATTCTCTGTGGGTTTTGCTGACTTTAATTGAGCTTTCTGTGTTTGGATTGAATAACTATTAACAGATAAGTCATGAATTTTCTTCTTATTTTATGTACAGTTATTTCAACAATTATGTTTTATTAGTGTGATATTTTTTTCTTTTTGTTTATTACTTCCCGTATCTTTATGATTACATTCTTTTTGGTGCTTTTGGATGAATATTTGAGGATATTATGTGGCTCTTGTTCGGATGATGATCAATCTTTGGTTTCTCTGGATTTGTTTCTGTGAATTCTGTGGGTTGATTTTTGAGCTTTGTGTGCAATTTGTGGTTCCTTTTATTTTATAAATGGTTATTTTAGAATTTATGTTCCCATAGTGTCAATGTTTTTTGCATTTGGATGAATTTTAAAGGATCTTTTTGGATTTTGCTCTTTGGAGCGATGATGATCAATATTGGCTTCATCGGATATCTTTACATTTTGTGTGAGTTGAATCTTCAATGCAATCTGTGCTTTTGTGTTATGTGTGTGGTTGTTTCCACATTCAAATGGGGAAGGAAGAAAGTTTGCTGTTTTGTAAGGAAGAGAGAGGTGTATCAGATACAGAATTTGAGAAGAATTCAGATTTTTTTATGTGATTAATTATGCTCCCTTAATCTCTCGAACTTTTCTGTTTACCTCCTCATTCTTCTAATTCAGCATGGTTAATTCAGCAATTATGTTTTTCAGAGTTCTGTTTGTTTCTATAATTCCATGTTTACAATTTACTTTCTCTGTTCGGATGAACTAGAAGAATCTTTATTGGGTTTTGTTCTTTGGTCTGTGTGATGGTCTAGTGTTGGTGGGACTGAGAAGGGGTTTTCTTATCAACATGAATTGATCTGCTTTCAATGTCAGATGGCTGTGAAAAGGGTTTCATCAGGTTAGCTTTTGTAAATCATCTGCTGGTTTTTGCTGATTTTTATTGTATTTGTGCTTGCACGTGTTTGGTATCAAATTAGTTAGGAAGAGAGAAGTATATCAGAGAGAGATTCTGAGAAGGGATTCAGATTTTTTTATGTGATGAATTATGTGCCCTTAATCTCTCGATCTTTTCTGTTTACCTCCTCATTCTTCTTAACTTCTCTACATTCTTTCTATGTCTGGTTTGTGATTTAGGAGCGATTGAGTGAGCTTCAACCATTACATTTTTCCATTTTATGCATGGTTAATCAAGCAATTATATTTTCAGAGTTCTGTTTGTTACTGTAATATAATCCAGCTTCTAGTGTTGGTGGGACTGGTAAGGGTTTTTCTTATCAACATGATTGATCAACTTTCAACGTTGGTGGTGCTGAGAAGGGTAAATCCTCCGTGGGGTTTTGCTGTTTTTTTTATGGAACCTATGCTTTATGTTCAGTTTCAATCACGACAAGTTGTGTTTCTTTTTCAATTTAATGATTATTTTGAAATTCGTAGTTCACTCTTTTTTGCTTCAATCAAATCTTTAATATCAACATGATAAATTTGATGTGTGGCTTTCAGAATTTTTTTTCTATCAACATGAATTGATCCAAAGCAGTGAGTGATTCCAGGTATCCCGTATCCATGTTCTTTGAGCTAATTACTATTTCTTTCATGTTGTTTTTAGGTGCTTATTTTATTCATGTTGTTAGGAAGCAATTAGTTTTCTGTTTACTAGAGATTAACATATCTTGTTGCGAGTGTTGTTAGGAAGCAATTAGTTTTCTGTTTACTAGAGATTAACATATCTTGTTGCGAGTGTTGGATTAACCAATTTATAACATGATTTTTCAAATATTGAGATTTCTTTCTCCATGTTGCAGCTTTTCATTAATCTACCAAGTTATTTATGCAAAACTCTAATTTTGCTTTGAAGTATTATATTCCTTCCCTCACCAGCAAGGATTCACTGCCAGAAACATATATCTCGATGACACTTTGGACCTAATAATACTACACAGGATATATTATTATCTTTCTTTCTTATGGTTACTTCGAAGAAACTTGAATTTTTTAAGAAACGAAAGAATGTGGAGTTGCCGAAACATGGGTAAAGGAATATGATGTAGCATCGAAGGAAACACTTATGGTTGGTGGAGTTTTTACCAATGAGGAAATGTTTGTATATAACATTGAGAAGAAGAAAAGCAGAGCTCCAGGACTTCAATGATGAAGAGATTTCTTGGGTTAAGTACACTGAAAGTCTCGTATTGATGCTATAAATGAATTACAGGAAATTGAAGTTTATTGGAATGATGTCCTGATGAAAATCTCTGCACATCCCATTAATATTGGTTTCATTTTCCTAGTTGATAATATTTCAAAGTCCAGTTTCTTTCTACTAATGATATTCTAGCAGAAGCTATAATAAACATGATTTATGGACAATGGTGGGCAGCTCATTTTTAGCAGATTCAATTTGGGCAAAAACAAAGGCCTCTGATTCAGTTCATACCTTCCAATTAGTGCTCTGTCGAGATCACATGAATATATGGATTTTAAGAAGGTTTCTATAGTTGAATCTATTTTTACGGAAATATTAACTTATATAAGTGATTGTTGAACGTTTTTACATGCAAGTGGGTGCTTGATGAAGTATTTAGTTTCATGATTGGGTAAGTAATTTACTAATTCATGAATTTCTTTTCAATAGCTATTATTTAACAATTTCTTTTCCATCTTACTTATTCAGGAACTCAACAAAATTTTGTTCTATGGAAAGCAACAACAGTAAACGATGACATCAATCTCAGAGTGACTTTTATTTTTGCCCTTGCCAGCTTCCCCTCTCCTTGATCAATTTATTTTCCTTTATTTTTATTTTGTTATCACCTGGTTTAGTATTTTCTTCATTTTTCATTTCATTTCATAGTATTACTTCATAAATATGTGTGATTTTTATAAATGATGAAATTTCATATCTTCTATTATATTCAACTAGCAATCCTAGCGATTTGTATATTTAATTTCACTTCAAGAACTTCATCAGAGTTCTTTGAGAAGAAGAAGCGCAAACAACATCTTCGACTTAAGGCTCCTCATATTTTCATTTGACTTAGCCATATGGACAAATTATACTCAAAGGGTGTTGAGAGTCACCTAGACTTGATTAGGCCTTTAGAGATGCTCCAATTAGGTATGAGACTCTTGTGGACTCGATTTAACTTTTAGGATGAATATGCTCAAACATGGTCAAGACTCCTTTAGAGATGCTCCAATGAGGTCTGAGACTCTTGTGGACTCGATTTAACTTTTAGGATGAATATGCTCAAACATGGTCAAGACTCCTTCAGAGTTCTTTGAGAAGAAGTGCAAACAACATCTTCGACTTAGGGCTCCTAATATCCATTGGACAAATTATACTCAAAGGGTGTTGAGAGTCACTTAGACTAGATTAGGCCCTTAGAGATGCTCCAATGAGGTGTGAGACTCTCGTGGACTCAATTTAATTTTTAGGATGAATATGCTCAAACATGGTCAAGACTTCTCTAGCTTGACTCGGCCATTGGGAGAGATTAGTCTCAATCAGTGTTTTAAGACTTGCTTTTGATAGACTCCGCCTTAGAATGAATTATGCCAAAAATAAAGACATTTTTTTTTTTTATGATGCTTGAAACAAGGTCGAGATTCCTCTAGCTTTACTTGGGCATTAGGAGAGAATATTAAATGGTGTTCAAGACTTGCTTGTGTTCGACTCAACTTTAGGATGAATTATGCTCAAATAATATAAAGACATAATGCCCTTTCTATTGTGATACTAATTTAACACTTCATAATGATGATCCTCTTTATCTGCTACCCCTGCTTTGCCATAGAGTTAGGAAGGTGTCCACAAGCTGCTAAAAGATTTCTCTTTCAAACCAGAAGGCCTTATCTATTTATGAAAAATAGTTTTTGTACGGTCTTTTAGTAAACTAAATAACTGAACAAGAATATGTTGTTACAATGTTTGACCAATGAGAAGTCCTCTAGTAGCTTGTTCTTTCAATTTGAACTTAATAATCAGTGTATCATAGTTGGATTTGTGCAATCAGACATCATGGTATTCCACTGAACAAATGAGAGTAAAACCGCAAGTTCTTGTTGTCAAGTAACGAGCAATTAACTGGGGACTTTAATCCAGAACTCTAACAAGGTTGGAGAATGAACAATTATATTTATATGCCATCTTTCCAATATATATATAAAGTGGTATTCAATTTTTTTTCTTCAGAAACAATGAGATATTTATTATATATTATCTCAAGATAATGTTCCAATTCATATGAGCGGCTGCCCCAAGAAGTAAAATAGTTCAAAAAAGTTAGGGCCTGTTCTCTTTACCATTTTCAAACCGTTTTCTGTTTTCAATTTTCCAAAACAACGAAAACGCGTTCTCTTTCCTATTTTCGAAAACGCGTTTTTGAAAACAAGTTGAAAATTTATGAAGAAAACACAAAACGATAAATTTGTCGTTTTGAGTGTTTTCAGTTATAATCAAGTCAAAATTTTCAAAATTACTTTAGTAATAAACAAAGTTTTTCTTTAACAAAAGTCTAGAGATTTATGGCATGTTCTCTTTACCATTTTCAAGCCGTTTTCTGTTTTCGATTTTCCAAAACAGTGAAAACGCATTCTCTTTCCCATTTTTGAAAACGCGTTTTTGAAAATAAGTTAAAATTTTATAAAGAAAACCCAAAACAGTGTTTTCAGTTATAATAAAGTCAATTTTCAAAACGCGTTTTTGGTGTTTTCAAAGCAATTTTTCAAAATGTCAAAAAGAACACGTTTTCAACAATCTCAAAATGGACACTCAAAACACAAAACTCAAAATGAAATCAAAACTCAAAATACAAAACTGAAATACAATCCCTTACTTTTTAAATAGAATCCGTCTGCAGATTAGTTGTGGAAAGGGAATGTAAGCCGCAGCAGCTGAACAAACGATTAACTGGGGGCTTTAAATCCAGAACTCTCTAACAAGGTTGGAGAACAAACAATTATTTATCTTTCCAGTGCATTCAAAAGCGCCAACAATTTGACACTATTTTCACTGCTAGATTGCAAAGTGTATTCAATTTTGTTTCTTCAAAAACAATGAGATATTTATTATATTATCTCAAGATAATGTCCCAATTCATATGAGCGGCTGTCCCAAGAAGTAAAACATTTTAAAACAGTTAAATTCAAATAGCTATGGATGTCTGCAAATTAGTGGTGGAAAGGAGTTCGTAAGCCGCTGCAGCTGCATACTTATAGGAACTGAGGAATTGCAGATGTTGTTTCTTGTGGATATTGTGGACAAGTTCAGATTTATCCGGTATGACTAAAGGGTGCTTTCTGAGTTATACAACCTTCATACATGTGAATACTGCTAAAAAGTATGCATAATCTCTCCCCTCCCAATAAAATAAAAGGGATTGAAGTTGTTTATGCAAGTGGTGGTTTGAAGTATTTAGTTTCATGCTTGGTTATTTGACATGATTGGTTAAGCAATTAACTAATTCATGTATTCCTTTGCAATGGCTATTAATTGACATCATCGTATAACAATTTCTTTTTCTATTGTTGGAGGCAATAGGGGTACTAACTTGGATTTGCTAAAGCTTTTAGGAAGGAAGAAGTGAGTTAACAAAAAGGAGACGTGTATTTCTCAACTTCAAAACTCATACACTTGGCTTATTTTCAAAATGGAAGGACCCTACCCCTTTATATAGGGCTTACATGAGACTTCTAGACCGTGCACATAGTAATGGGGCTACTTGTCCATCTAATAATCACAATCTCTATAGTTTCACCACTCATTATAATACCATCCACTATGCTACTTAAATACATTTATTTCCATACATTTGGACTAGATATTTTTTTAGAATATTCTAGATAGAGCTTTTAAAACCACATGCTCATGACACATTACCACATTTATCATTGCATCTTTTAGTTAGATATTACATGGATTTTTCTAGAAGAAGCTTATAGAAATGTTAGGCTTTGTTGGACTTTTTTAAGTAATTGGGCATATGAGCAAAACTTTGCAATGCTCTCTCTTACGAAGTGATACCTTGTATCAATGTCATATGAACAAAATCCTTAAAACCCGCTTGACTTTTCTATTCATCATCTAATGAATTCAAGCTTGTTAGATATAGTGACAGCGATTGGGGCGGAGACACTGATGACAGAAAGAACACTTCTAATTGGGCGACACTGCATTCACTTGGAGCTAGAAAAAACAATCGATCGTGAAGCTGAATATGTTGCAGTTACAACAAGTGTTTGCCATGCGAATCGCTAAGACTCGTTGAAGATACTTGGACTCTCCTCATAAGAAGAACTGACATAGTTCCATGTTTACAACAAATTAGCACTGACATGATGCAAAGAATCCAATATTCCATGATAGAAGCAAGCACATCGATACACTTCATAAGAGAGAGCATTGCAAAGAAAGATGTACAATTGAAATCAAGAGCAAATTGTCCACATTCTCACCAAGCCAATCAAGCATAATCATATGTTCCGCAAGCTAAGTGCTCTGATATAGCTGATAATCCTTGCAAGCCTTCATATGGGTCATGGTCGTGTCTCCATATGGCAACTGATAACCAATCTTATCTTATATGTCTCAGCTTCTCCTTTATTAATAATTAACCTACTCGACTCTGATTGCTCATTTTCCTTTGGGTGTCATCAACTCCTATGGGTCATTTTTCTCAATAGCCTTGATTACTTCATCCATAGCATCTTTTCTTTATTTACTTTACGCCGTTTTTTCATACCCTATTGGCTCACAATCGACAAAAAAGGTAAAAAAAAAAAAATGTAAGATCATTTTGATTCTCATTACCTCGTAGTCTTCGTAGGCTCCTGACCCGTGACACTATAATCTTCATCGAACTCGACACCTCTACTCGTATCATCTTCTCCTTGTAACTTTTGGAGCAAGGATCATAGCCGATAAAGACATTCCTTTCACTTTTGACATTTAGGTTAGACTGCTTTTAATCCAACACATAAGCATATACTCGCATAGGGATCGCTTTTGATTTGGTACACTCATTTTGAGTACTTAATGCAAAAATTCTATTTCTTGGCGATCAAATTTTCTTTTTGATCTCTTATTGAAAGAAATATCATAGCCCTTCTCTTAGAATTGAAAGAAATATCATAGACATTTGAGATAAATTGATGTGTACAATTCTTCGATCAAGATAACCTTTGCCTTTTACGGGATCTTGGAATATCTCCAAAAGTTATTACCGCTTACCTATTCATCGAGCTCTATGAACATGTTTCTTTTTTTGCACATATGGTTACTTTCTCCCGTATCTAATTACCAAGTGTTTTTTTCTCCACTTTCTTCAGCCAACAATAGTACTTCATTTTGTCGACTAGCATAGTTGGCTCTCTCATTAACTTGTCTAGTAACATTTCTACATTTTGAAGCATAATGGCCAAGTTTTTGACAATTGTAACATTGAAACTTGAGATTTGTAATACAATGCCTTCCATCTTCTTCTTCCCTCTAGGGATGTCCTCTTCCTCTTTGAAGAGAAGCCAAAGAAGAAGATGTTACAAGCCAAGATCGAAGAAGAAGTGTATTATTCTACAAGGGTTTGAAAAGACGTCAAAGAGGAAAAAGACATGGTCAAGATCGAAGAAGAAATGAATACTGCAAGGGTTTGAAGAGTCTCAAAGAGAAAATGACATGGCCTCTCGAAGAAGAAGTAGGAAGGAAGAGAACGTGAAGGAGAATGTAGAATTGTCTAGTTGAGGAGAAAGCCAACTATGCTAGTCGAGAAAATGAAGTGATCCCACACTAAATAGCATACTGCTTTGGCACTTGAGATTTGGGTATCTTAATTTTAGGGGGCTTAAAAAAGTTTGTCCCCAATAAATCATGTGGATCAACTATGTAAAATGATGCAACATTCGAGGAAAAGTTTCCATAAAAAAAAAAAAAAGCATCAACAAACTAAGAAGCCACTAGAACTTGTACACTCGGATGTTTGCGAGCCAATAAATCCAAGCTCTCGTTAAGAACAATTTGTTTTCATTGATGATTTTAGTAGAAAGATTTGGGTCTATTTTCTCAAACAAAAATCGAGAACTTTATTGATGGTTCTATACTTCACAACAAAATGGGGTAGCCAAAAGAACTTTGGGCTGGAGATGTTGATTGCGGTGTGTACCTGTCTAATCAGATTGTCTTTATCATGTATGCCTCTCACTCTAAAGAGAAGATCATCTTAAGTAGAGCAAGATAATGGCTCTCAACAAGAACTTATGAAGGTCGGCAAAGTATAAGATCGAGAGATCAAGACTATTGAGAACGACACGAGGGGAGCTGACGACTCTTCCTAATTGGAGTCAAGTGACAAGGCTTAAAGGAGAAGTGGAGAGATAAAAACAAGATTGGTTGCTTTGGGCTACAACCAACATCTTGGGATCGATTATACAAAATATAATCTAAGTATGATAAAAAAATTTCAACATGGCGGATTGCAAGCCTGTATGCGTCCCGGTCAAATGCAGAACCATATGTACATGTTTTGTTAAAAGCACAGAGTCTCACAAGAAGAACCGACTGGTTCCATGTAAATTAGCACTGACATAAAGAATCCAGTATCACATGCAGATAACCTCTCAGGAGCATATCGCCAACATTCTCAACAAACGCTCAAGCATGACGCCTTCCACAAGCTAAGAACTCTAATTGGGATGTCAAAGACTCATAGGTCTAATTCACTTAAAAAGCCCAACATAGCCTAGCATTTCTAGAAGCTTCTTCTTCTAGAAAAATCTATGTACTAAACGATGTGGTGATGAATGTGGTAATCTATGGTTTTATCTATCTTAAATATTCTAGGAAAATATCTAGTCAAAATGTATAAAATAAATCTAAGTGGTGAGGTGTTTAAGTAAACTATAGAGGTTGTGATTATTAGAGGGACGAGTAGCCCTTTATTGGTCTAGAAGCAACAAGAGCAGTAAAACAATGACATCAATATCAAAGCGACTTTTATTTCTTGCCTGGTTCCATTTTTATTTCAATGAACGTGTCCCCAATTTGGCTAGGATTCCTAAAATCATACTTTTAGAATCACTTGGACTTCGGCCCTTAGAGATTCTCTAATGAAATTTGAGACTCTCAATGCTTGACTTAATTTTTTAGGAATATGGTCAATACTCCTTCGGCTAGGGGAGAGAGATTATTTTACAAGACTTACTTGTGCTCAACTCTGCCTTTATACTTAAACAAGAAGATCTCTTTACCTAACGTGTTGCGTTTAAATTTATCCAGCAGCTTGTTTTTTAGTTTGAACTTAATAACCAAATTTTATATCTTAGGTTGAAGAAGAGGTCTTGTCAAGGTTGAAGAACAAACAATTATGTACATGTCATCTTTCTAGTGCATTCAAAAGCTCCAACAATTTGTTCTAGTGCACAACTTGCAAAATCCCTGCCAGCGTTATATTAAGTACGACTAATATTTTTTCAATTTCAAGCGCTTAATGACTATTTATTTTGGTACATTTATATACTTCTAACAAAGGCATGCTATATATATAACTTTTTAAAAAAGGGAAATTATATTTGATGAAGTACTTGGTTGCTTTGTTGTTTGCCTACTAACCCATTCATTAAATGATTAATTATAATGTACTACTTCTCAATAGCCATTATTTGACATCATGATCTAACATTTCTTTTTCTATACAATGACTTCAATTGAAAAGAGACTTTATTTTCACCCTTGCCATCTTTCGTTCCGAAACCAAGAACAGGCCGAAGGTGACTCTATTGTTGTACTGTGCCTCCCTTTCTATGTTAAAAAAAGAGATGCCCTGTGAAACAATGTATTAAAGCATTAGTTTGGAACTTAAGATGTTATGAGCTCTTGACCCTTGGACTTCATTTAGCCTAAAAGGGTTTTTAGGATAAGGATAAATCATTATGCTCAACTATGCTCTAAGAAATAAGATTGAATGATGTTATAACTATGTTTTGATTTTCCATCAAATCTCTGTTAGATTCAGTACCTCTTGACCCCAATTTCTTCATAGGCACGGTCCCCCAAACCTTGCATTAATTAACTTTCTTCTTCTAGTCGTCCTGCAAGAAAGAGCGTTTCAGAGCGACAAGTAGAGCTTGAGGAACAGTCAATTGAAAACCCCTTGACTCGGGGAATACTCATTCGATCTTTAGAGAGAGTTATGCTAGAAGAAGATGAAACTCAGATTGACTCGACCCTTGTATTCAAGCATAATACATCTTAGAGTTAACTCAATTGAAGCAAGTCTCGACCAAGTGAGAGAGCTTTTAACTAAATCATTGAAAGTGCTAAGTCAAGCACACGAGATTCTCAACTCTTTGAAAGGTAAGTATTGACGTTTCTCACTATTTGGTAACACCACAAATCCTAAAATTTGACACCATTTTAGACAACTCTAAATCATGGGTGTTTTCTCTTCAGCATAATTAATAACTTTACCAGTTTACTTAAAATACTTCCTAAACCCTCACAAATCAAGCGGCCATCGCCCTTCTAATTGCATCCGGGTGACTCCTAGCAATTTTCAATTATCGTTTTGTGGTCCGAATCAAATATTGAAAAGTTGCAATTGAGTCCTCAAACTGTGAATTTCCTCATTTTTCGTCGTTATTCACTTCTTTCTTTCAATTTAGCCCCCAATCATCAAGTTTCACCGAACCTACATCAATTTCGCCTTGATTCATGACAATAATCATGTCTCTTCAGCATAATTAATAACTTTACCATTTTACTTAAAACACTTCCTAAACCCTAACAAGCAGCCATTGCCCTTTTATTTGTATTCAGATGTCTCCTAATAATTTTCAATCATCGTTTTGTGGTCCGAATCAACTACTGAAAAGTTGCAATTGAGTCCTCAAACTTTGAATTTCACCATTTTTCGTCGTTATTCGCTTCTTTCTTTCAATTTAGCCCCCAATCATCAAGTTTCACCTAACCAACGTCAACTTCGCCTTGATTCATGACTCTTTTCTGTAAGTTTTACACAATTCACACCAATTTATCTAACCTATAAAATAATATTAAAACACACATTAAAGCGTCCTAAAAACCCTTAAATGTCATCAAAATAACAAGTTCAAAAGGTAATAAAACAGTCCACACTATGATATAAAAATGAAATATTTTATTTAGAGATCTAAAAATATAATCAAAAAATAAGTAACCAAAATTTCATCACCTTTCATTAAGCTTATGGAGCTTACAATAACTTGGTGCCTCCTAATCAAGTGTAATATAACTACATAATCCCAACAATGGTAGAAAGATTAATTGCATTCATAATTCAAATATCACACTACAATAAGGCAATAAAACAATCTGTGAACCACACTATGATATAAGAATGAAATATTTTATTTAGAGATCTAAAAATACAATCAAAAAATAAGTAACCTAAATTTTATTAAGCTTATGGAGCTTACAATAACTTGGTGCCTCCTAATCAAGTGTAATATAACTACATAATCCAACAATGGTAGAAAGATTAATTGCATTCACATTTCAAATATGCTATCACATTATTTTGTTATAGGACAATTATAGCATTCATCTATTGTTATCCATCATATCACATTGTAATCATATAACAGTGTCACATGATCACAAAATTTATCACGCGAACCTTTCACAAATCAATATACCACTAAAATTTTCATATGCTAATTTGCCAATCTCAATTAATTTCAACTCTACCATTCTTTACTCTTTTCTTCTTTTCTTATTCTTTAATTTCCATAGCCATGGAATACATTAATCACTCTTTTTCTTTCTTTACTTCAATGGATGCTTCTTTATTGTAGCTAAGAGTAGCAATCATAGGATGTTTCTTTGACTGATTTGATTATTATAATTTTACCTAATTCACATAAACATACATGAATGTACATTTTCAATTAATTCTCTTTCTTATGCAACAAATTACCCCATAATAAGTAATTTTTCGTGAGGTTCAACCATATAAAGCTTTCTCGCATCTCTTATAATCAAATAACCCATAAATAATGATCAGAGTCGCATGAATGTTAATTTCCTCAATAATTAACACACTGTTTTCTATCAATATGAAATGTAGTAATATCATTATGTCCTGTGCGAGATTCTTATCATATATTATTCATCATGATTTCTATCATCCTTCCATGTAAGCGTTCGTAAATTACCACAAAATTTTGATAATGTGAATGATCATTTAGCTTTCCAAGATAATTTCCTCACATTTATATTGAATATGCATGATATGCTAATGAACTATGAAAACTTTCAAAATTTTATAAATCATGCTTTAATAGCAACTTACATGATCCGTCATAAATCGCCCTAGTGGACTTGAAACATGACGTGTACCAATGGAGGATGCCAGCTAAGCATCGAACCCACCACCAATGTTGACTTTGACCTGCAACGACTATAATGAAAATTTAAAAATTTGACAAAGTTCTTGTGTAACATAGACTAAACCCATCTAAAAAGCAATAAATTTTCCCAATACACATGATTATGTAAAATTAGGAACACTGATATCTCCCAAAATTGCAGTAATCAAATTCAAAAAAAGATATTTAATGTTTCTTTACAAGAAAAAGTCCCCCAAATGCAAAAAAAAAAAAAGTACAAAATATGCAGGACGCCCATTAGACTAATACATAAAACTTCAAATTAATTATTCAATGTGATAAATGAATATATTATGGGCTCCCCTCAACTCATTTACTATCTGATAAGAAAAATATTTACAAAATATATGAGTTTGTAACTCGTGAGTTGATTGT
>CAIGRP010001301.1:32500-39305 GCA_903798385.1 Fraxinus cuspidata
ACCGTTGATCTATTTTTAAGTGTCGGAATAAATATTAACATTTCATGTATCCTTCCTTACATTCTTGTTTGTTATTGCATATATCAGTTTGATTCCTTTTTGGCAATCCTCGTTAGTGCGATTACTTTTGTTCCACCCCTCGAGCTTGAACATTTTTGTCTCTCGCTGCAAAGTACCTCTCGCGTCCATTTTGTCGTTATTACCGCTGTTATTCCGGTAGGAACGCGTCGGAATGTGCTTGACTTGGCGTGAGTGGGCCCAACATTTGTTGATTTATTTTTTAAGATCAACAAATTAGTGCCGTCTGTGGGAAACGAAATAGTTAACCACGAAAACCCGTGAAGAAAACACTAGGCAACATTGGAAAGTCTAGTTGAAAGAGTTCTAACCCTTGAAAAATGAGTATCCTTGAAAAATGGGCGGTTAGAAATCTAAAAAATCCTATGAAGAAAATGAAAATTTTAGCACCGAGTATTTTGAGAAAAATGAGTTCAAATGATGAAAATGTACCTAGAAGGACAAGGGAATACCTGAAGAAGGGAAACCCTCACAAGCTATTCTAATTGCATGCCCATGACCTCCAGCACGAAGACGAAGAAGATCTAGAGGTGGGGGTAGGGCTGCAGCTAGGCTTACTAGGGAAATGGCCGCGATAGCTGCCAATATGAGAAACATAACCCAACAAGACCTGGTCACGCAAGAGATGTTGATGAACATGCAAGGGCAAGGATGATTTCATGTCCCGCCATATGGAGCCCCTAACAACGCATTCCCAGACCCTCAAAGATATAGGCAAGAGGAGGAAGAAGTCCAAAGCCAAATGGCAAGACACCAACATGACAGCATGGAGGCTTCATATATGAGAGAAGTCGAGGTGGACGTATCAACTAACTTTACTTCAGAAAGGCTATACGAAGCACCATTCATTTCTTCTTCGAATTATGAGCCAAATAACAGACCTCAAAGGTCGGCCAGCGTATTCGATAGGATAGGGCTAGGGATGCCTAGAAATAGGCAAGATTACCCGTCCCAAGCACCTAGAAATATGCAAGCTCATCCTCACCCTCCAATGTCTAGGAACAAGCAACATGAGCCTCACCAACATGAAGGGCAGCAACCCACTCTTCAGGAAGAGCCTTAGGTCCACTCCCCTAGAAATAGGCGTAAGATGAGAGTTCAGGCTAGAAATGAAGCAAGACCTTCTCAGCCACCACTTCAAACCCACAAATGGCTGGATAAGGATTCAGATGAACCTTAGAGATCTTGCGACCTTGATGACGACGATGATCATTCGCCTTTCTCAGAGGCTATAAGGAATACTCCCATGCTGAACCACTTTACCCTCCCGAAAATTTCCAAATATGATGGGAGAGGGGTCCCAGCAAATCACATCAATAGTTTCAAAACTAATATGAATCTGAAGGGGGCCATCCCAGCTATGAAATGCAGAGCCTTTCACCTAACCTTGAGTAGAGGGACAGAAATCTGGTATACAAGATTGTCGAAGGGAAGCATCCAAACCTGACCCGACCTAAAGAAAACTTACCCGAGGCACCCTTACAAGGGGCGAGGCAGGGGGCCAAACTATTGCATATACCACCAATCCCATGGCCATCGAACGGAGAATTGTTGGGATGCCGCAAGACACTCCCAGACCCAGAATCAAGGGAGTGGAAGACGCCTTCAAAGAAATGTTCCCTACAGGCCAAATCAGCAATTTATGACTAACGAATAGAATCGCAGTGACCCTCTAAGAGGGAGGGAAAATGACACTGAAAGACCTATAGAGGGTCAAAAGTAAAGACGGAGTCCTCCACCTAACAATGAGCAAGAGCCCATCAGAGAAATAGATACAATCATAGGAGGCCCACATGTTGGGGGATAATCTAGAAATTCGTAAAAAAAAACTATACAAGAGAAGCAAGTGACCCTCCCATGACTAGCTACATAGTTAATCACTCCTCAACTAGGAAAATAATTCCACCAATTACATTCACCCAAGAGGATACAGTGGGAGTGCATTATCCACATTGCGACGCCCTGGTGGTAAAGGTCGCTGTGGCCCGCAATGACCTCAAAAGAATGTTAGTGGATAATGGAAGTTCGGTCAACATTATCTTCGGAACCACCTTTGATAAAATGACAGTTGACCATGAACTAACTCCAATGAGTTCCCCCTTATACGGGTTTATAGGAGATAGCATCATCCCAAGAGTCAAAATTACTCCAACAATAGAGATGGGAACCGAACCCTTGGTTGCTTGTCATTTCATTGAATTCTTGGTAGTTGATAATCGATCTGCCTACCATGGAGTACTTAGGAGACCCGCTCTGAAGGAGTTATGGGCAGTCACCTCCATTCATTACCTATGCATGAAGTTCCCTGCTGAAAATGGTATTGCCACAGTTCGAGGTAACCAACGATGAGCTAGAGAATGCTTCTCAAATTCCGAAAGGCAGAACCAAAAACTGTTAATATTATTATTACCGATGTTATCATGAGCGACCTTCCTAAATAAGGGAATTTTCGTGAACAAGGGGAAGATGTTGTCATGATTGAGACCCCTGAAGAAGGGACGTCTGCTGAAGAAGCAGTCTGCTTGGAGGAATTTGACCCCTGCATTATTGATTGTGAGCCTCAAATAGCCCCTAGAGAAGAACTGGAGACCTTCCCAACCGTCTCTGTGGATCCATCAAAACGCCTGCAGGTGGGAAGTAACTTACCACTGGAAAGGAAGAAGGAGTTGAAAATTTTCTTACTTAAACCTTGATGTCTTTGCTTGGAAACACGGTGATATGGTAGGCATTGACCCCAATGTCAGTTGCCACCACTTAAACATAAATCCAAGAGCCACTGCACAAGGCAAAAAAGGAGAGTCGTCAACCCGGATAGATATGAGGCCCTAAAAGACGATGTTAGAAAGTTGATTGATAATGGGTTTATAAGGGAATCTGTCTACCCGAAGTAGGTCTCCAACCCAGTTTTGGTAAACAAAGCTCAATGGGAAGTGGATGGTTTGCATAGACTTTTCAAATCTAAACCAAGCTTGCCCTAAGGACAGCTTCCCACTTGCCAGAATAGATCAGCTGGTGGACTCAACTGCGGACATGAGCTACTTAGCTTCATGGATGCCTATTCGGGATACAACCAAATTCCCATGTTCCCAGCGGACGAGGAGCATACCTCCTTTATTACAAATAAAGGGCTATACTATTACAAGGCTATACCTTTCGGGTTGAAAAATGTAGGGGCAACCTACCAAATACTCGTTAACAAGATATTTGCAAATCTTATTGGAAGAACCATGGAAGTTTATGTGGATGACATGCTGGTAAAAAGTTTGAAGGTGAGCGATCATGTTGCCCACTTGGATGAACCTTCTAAATTCTACGAAAATACCGGATGAAACTCAATCCCTTGAAATGTGCGTTTGGAGTATCATCGGGGAACTTCTTAGGTTACATAGTTAACCAAAGAGGCATCGAAGCAAATCCTGAAAAGGTCAAGGCTTTGATTGAAATGAGGTCGCCCAAAAAACTAAAAGAGGTGCAGAGCCTCACTGGACGAGTGGCAGCCTTAAACCGTTTCAATTCCAAAGCAACAAACAAATGCCTACCATTTTTCAAAGTTCTCAAAGAAGGGAAAACGTTTCAATGGACAGAGGAATGTGAAATGACCTTACAAGAGTTGAAGAAGCACATGGGTCAGGCACATCTTCTCTCCAAACCAAAGGATCATGAAGTACTGCATCTATACTTGGTAGTAATTGCAGAGGCACTCAGCTCGGTTCTAATGAGAGAAGAGAATGGCCACCAGCTACCAGTTTACTATGTCAGTAAAGCACTTCTAGCAGTGGAGACGAGGTATCTAAACATGGAAAAATTAGCATTCTCCTTAATAACGGAATCTAGAAAGTTGAGGCCATATTTCCATGCCCACAGCATTAATGTGTTGACATATTACCCCCTCGGCAAGTGCTTCAGAAGTCAAACGCTTAAGGGAGGTTACTTAAATGGGATGTGGAACTTAGTGAGTTCGACCTCACTTTTAAACCTAGGGTAGCAATCAAAGGGCAAGCCCTAGCAGACTTTGTGGCTAAGTTTACCCCTGTTCCAGAGGTAGAAGAGGAGATGGAACCCGCAGAACCCCAAACATGGAACCTCTCAGTTGATGGATCCTCTGGAGACTCAGGGTCGGGGGCTAGGATCGTTTTGATCAGCCCAGAGGAACATAAACTCTCTTATGCTGTAAGGTTTGACTTCAAGGCCACAAACAATACAGCAGAATATCAGGCTCTTCTAGCAGGCCTAAGGTTGGTAAGAGAAATGCAAGCAAAGAAGCTCATTGTCAACAGCGACTCACAGCTGATAATTAGTAAGGTCCATGGAAATTTTTCAGCCAGAGACAAATCATGGCAGCATACTTGAAGTTGGTGATGAGCTTCATCCCTTCTTTTGAGAAGTTTGAACTAATACTGGTCCCACGTTCTAGAAATGCTCATGCCAATGCACTGGCAAAGTTAGCAAGCAGCAAAGACTCCGAACTACTTGCTGGGGTACCTGTTGAGCATCTCTCCAGACCCTCGACTGATGCAAGTGGGATGATAATGCAGGTTGAGGATACCCCACTTTAGTGGGACAATGATGCAGGTTGAGGAAACCCCACGTTGGATGAAGCCCGTCATATCTTACCTCAAGGATCAGACTCTTCCCTCGGGGAAAGAAGAGGCTCAGAAGCTCAGAAGAAGGGGCCGCACACTTCGTCTTCCAAGATGAGGTGCTATATAAACGTGGGTTTTCATTTCCCTTATTGAGATGCATCAGAGGAGAGCAGACGGACTATGTACTCAGGGAAATCCGTGAGGGAGTTTGTGCCAATCATTCGGCAGGTTGGTCCCTGGCTCGAAAATCGCTTAAATAGGGATACTATTGGCCCACCTTGAAAAAGGATGCGCAACAATTCGTTCAGAAATGTGACAAGTGCCAACGCTTTGCCGCTATACAAATGCAACCTTCACAAGAGTTAAGTGTAGTGTCTAGCCCTGGCCGTTTGCAAAATGGAGAATCGATCTAATTGGCCCCTCCCCAAAAGGAGAGGAAATGCTAGCTACGCAATTATCGCCATTGATTATTTCACAAAATGGGTAGAAGTCGAACCACTTGCCAATATAACGGAGGCCAACACTTCCAAATTCCCATGGAAGAACATCATTTGCAGGTTCGGGATTCCTCGTTCAATCATATCGGATAATGGTAGACAGTTCGATAATAAGAAAGTCAGAATGTGTGATGAGTTGGGAATCAGGAAACACTTTTCCTCCCCTCATCACCCCCTGGCCAATACGCAGGTCGAGGCTGTCAACAAAACCATTAAATATACATTGAAAGCAAATTGGATGCTTCTAAGGGAGCTTGGGTGGATGAACTACCTCAAGTGTTTTGGGCTATCAGAACCATGAGTAGAACTGCAACACGAGAGACTCCATTCTCTATGGCTTACGGAGCAGAGGCAATGAGCCATGTAGAAGTAGGCCCGCCATCTCCTCGACGAATGCATTTTAATGAAATAGTCAATGACGAAATGAGGAGATGTGAGAAGATGTGAGCTTGACCTCCTAGAAGAGAAGAGAGATTGTTCCCAAGAAAGGTTGGCTTTATATCAAAGAAAAATGACCAGATACTATAACTCAAGGGTGAAGAAGAGGTTATTTCGTGTAAATGAGTTAGTAGTTTGGAAAGTGTTCCTGTCCTCTATAGAGCATGGTTCAGTGACCCTAGGCCCAAATTGGGAAGGTCTTTATCGCATATATGAAGAAGTTTGACCTGGGACTTATAAAATAGAAGACATAGATGGGAAGGCACAGCCTCACCTATGGAATGTAGAGCACTTGCTCAAATATTATCAATGATGAAAAGCATCTTATGTATATGATCAAAAGTTCAATGAAAATAACTTCCTTCAAAGTATACCTCTCCGTAAATATTTTATCTAAAAAGAGCATGGGTAATTCAATGAGGCATTGAACCTCCAAAAGGGACAAACTCGCCTGACGAGGTACACACCTTCAACTCAAATAGTTGGAAAAGCCTCAGCATGAACGAACCATTGAAACCCAATTCTAACGCTATTATTGAAAGGCTATATGTTAAGGTACGATGTTTAAAGCCTTATTTATGTTTTATTATATAATTAGCCAACTTCTGACAAAAGATGAGAAACTCCAGTTAAGATTGTTATCGAAATCTGAAGTGGTTGAGTACTAAACTTTGTTAAGAAATAAGATCTGCTAATACTTGTAAAAAATGTTGCAAATCTTATAATCGATGAGGATTGTGTTTTATAAGTCTGACCAGTTACCATCTGACGTTGTTAACCTGATATTATTGTGCGTTAGATGTTAGTAAATCAACGTTATTATTAAAGTACAAGTTGTTTAGATCACAAAGGACATGTCAGAGTATGAAGCAGAAGCAGTACTAAGTAAACGAACACAAGTATTAAGTAAAACGTTGTCCATTAATAAAGAGAATTACATTAGGTAGGCTGAAGCCATTACACTTGTCCATTTGCAAAAAGTAAAGAGTTATGTCCTAAGGAGATGGGGGTTGAGGAGCCACGAAGGGTACTATAGCGTCAGAGGCCACCTCGTTAGCAGCATCTCCATCCAATTCGATTACCTGGGCCCTTCAACTGGAGTTTGAGGTTCTTGCTCCTCATCGTCTCCCTCCAAGAACTCGGCCCTAAGTTCAGAGGTGTTGACGTGTAAAGTCCCAAATTTCTTTATAAAATAGAATTAATTATTTT
>CAIGRP010001305.1:0-10386 GCA_903798385.1 Fraxinus cuspidata
ACATGTGCTTCATGGCTATTGATGAGTAAAATCAAATGAAAATTGTTCATATAATGATTATCTACTTCTTATGATGAAATTCTTGAAAATTTTGAAAAAATTGCTTTAAATCATTCGACCCTTAAGAAGAAGAATTCTTTATTGAAAAATAAGATAAAGAAACTTTTGGAAATTCAAAATGATTTTGAAAAAGAAAACCCGATTATGATTATTTAATTGAGGAAAATTCCTCTTTATAAGAAAAGATTTTAGATTTGACTCAAAATGTTTCCAAATTTAAAGGCAAGAAAAAATTTAATTTAAAGCTTGGTGAACAAAAATGTATTTTTGAAAAAGGAGAAATTGGATACAAAATATTTTTAAAACAAAATTCTCTTGAAAATTTCTTTGTTAAAGCCTCTACTTTTCCCATTTCAAATGTCACATGTAATTTTTGTAATAAAAATGGACATGTATCATTCTATTGTTCTATTAAAAATATATTACATTTTGAAGACAATTACAAGTGGATTCAAAAGTCCACTAACACTAACTACTAAGGACCAAAGGTTGTATGGGGTTGTATAGGTACCAAAACTAAAAAATTGAATTATTTTTTGCAGGTACAAAGTAAAATAAAGAACAAATGAACTTTGGATAGTGGAGCAAAGCACATGACCGAAAATCAAGCTTTAATTGTCAAGTTTCAAAATAAAGGATGATGGTCATGATTCTTTTGGAGATAATGCCAAATGAAAAATCATTGACAATGGATTTTATTGATAATCAATCATCTCCCTTTATTGAAAATGTTCTCTTAATGGATAATTTTAAATGTAATATGCTTAGTTTTAGTTAACTGTGTGATAAATGTTATCATATCAAATTTGATTTTTCCAAATGTCCTATTGATGGTACTTCATCAAAAGAAGGTGATGTTTATAAGAAACCGAAGTAAGGATGGTATGACATAAACACTAAAGTTTGAATGCGGAGAAATTTTTTTATCAAGTTTAAAATATGATACTTGTATGTCTACTTGAATAGAAGATTAGGTCATGTTAGCATAGATCTACTTTCAAAATTTCCAAAAATTGTTTTGTTACTAATTTATCAAATGAGAAAGACAATTTTTTATGCGTGGAAAACAAGTAGTAAAGTAGATGTGATTCCAAGTATCGATCCCACAGAAAACAAGCATTTTCTCAATTAACTCTATCTCTAATCGAATGTAAAATCACAAATTTTTAGGTATGCTGGTGATTATAAAAACTTATATTTATAGGTATTCTGTTTAATCTCTAAGTGGTAGGAAGCGTTACGATTAATTACTTAATTAATAAAGTACTAGGATCTCGCATCTCCCTATATCATCCACCTTAATATAAATTTCACGATTTGACAACAATTACTTGGTATGAGCATCAATGTTCATATCATCCCTCTCGAGATTAGTTAAACCAATATCTAAGCACGACTCGATAATATCCTTCCCGAATTCATATGCCAAGCAATACATTAAAAACACAAGAACATTAATTGGATCATGCAAGAGTTAGACATTATTCATAACATCTATTGGACCTTATAATGAATGTTATCACATGTTGTTTTCCCTATTCGTTCTTTCGAACATTAATAACAATCATACATCAACTCAATTAATGGCATTAAACACATTAAGAGCATAGCAAACATTCAAAAGCATACTATTGTCTTAATGTCAAAGTTATATAATTATTAACAAAATAGTAAATTATAAGGTTCAAAGTTATCCTAGAATCTAAATAACTAGCCAAACATCATAATATTATAATAACACTATGAATAAATACAACATCACCTAAAAACTAGGATTTGGGAAGAAAGAAAGAAAGTGGTCTTGAATCTTTAATTGCTTCAATAATCCTTAATTTCCTCTCTTTTAATCTTCTTCTTCAATAATCCCAAGAAATGAAGTAGAAATATATAGAAAAATGTCTTCCAACAAAAGCTTCGTGAACGCATTTTAAGAAATAATGATTTGATCTCCAATTGGCTCTTTTAATTGTACAAATTTTGTGTATTTAGGCCTCTAACATCCTTTCTACCATCTTCTTAGTGGTATCACTTGCTAGTAGATGAAGATACATATTTATTGGACAAGATTTATGTTCAATTCGTGTCCTAGATAGTTTCCACAAAGTATTTAATTGAAAAAGGAAAAGAAAATAATTTATCTGAGACTAAACTGTACAATTTCACATGCATAGGGACTGCGATCACACAATGGACAAGCTTTGGGGTATGCTGTAGCAATTCTAGTAATTACGATTTCAACACTTGGGGGTTGAGATTTTAGCCCCTACTCCCCCCATCTATTATAATTTGGTCCCTAGATTTCATCTTTTCTCAATCTACTTCATTTATTCTTTACAATATTGATAATTCATTTAATTGGTCCATAACATTCCTCAATCATTCAAAATCAATCTGATGCAAGTTCTAAGAGTGTGCAACTAAGTCCATAAACTTCTCAAACGTCAGATTTGGCTCCCGAAACTTGTGAATCACTTATCATTGCTCACACGAGTCTCAGTTGAATTATTGCATCCCAATTGATCATCAATTGCTCCAAATAGACTTCAATTTAGCTTCAATTTCACATTTTTCATGCCAATTGCATTCAAATTCATCCAATTTGGGGATTTACCTAGAACTAACATATTTACACCAAAATTATGTATATATTTGCTCAATTAATTATAAATAAGTAAGTAAAGAAGCACTAAAGTACGTAATATGCCACACCCAAAATTTAAGCTCTTGTTCATCACGAACAAGACTATTTACTAAATATGCAAGCATACAAATATGATATCAATACATTAGATAACTATGCTGAACTCATATCAAGTAATGAAACTAATGACAATTCTTAAAGAGTTCATAAGTAATGCATGAAACTAATTTTCATTTATTCATGCTCGAAATTTGTGCGTCAATCAAATCATCTTGAATTTTTAAGTTGGCTAAATTCGAATGTCTCAACTTCAAAGTATCACCTAGAATAATAAACCTCACTAAAAATCTAAAATTCACAGTTAAATATCTAAGGCGTAGTCATATGGAAACATTTGTTATGATTGTTTTTCTACTTCTCAACACACTTTTGTACATTTTTTCTTTTAGTTTTTCATGTGTCCCTTCTTCTATTTTTTGGATCTTTTGTTTGGTTTTCGAATATAGTTTTCAAGTTATATTGTAGACAGCCATCTTGTTCTGTTGATTGTCTCCTAATTGATAATGAAATTGCTCAAGACTGCTACATACTCTATATATGTAACTTTTTCCTAAGTTGTACGGCTAATGTAATGCCTTATATTTTTAGAATAAGTAATTGAGATCAAAACTCCAAGTGGGTGACTACTACACATGTTCCACCTGTAAGCCAAAAAAATTCACACAATTTTGACATCATACACATATCAAAACCTATCTAAATAGTTCCCAACACCAGATCAATAGCCCCCAAACTTATTCTTTTCAATAGGTTAAGTGATATGATCTTGGTTTGTGAGCCTAAATTCAAAATCTATTCAACCTATACTATCATTATAACTAATCCAGAAATTCACAATGAATATTATGCCTATTGTGCTCTAATAATACAATCTGAAATGAACAAGGTCTAATTAGCAAAAAAAAAATAATAATAAAAAAATAGCATTATCTAATCATAATTTATTCATCATTAATAATTCCAAATACTCAAATATTAGTCGACAATGATATCCAACTCATACAAGCATATAAATAAAAATATTTTTTTTTTGAATTATTCAATTAGCCGACATGGTTATCCAATTTTTAGTTTTTTTTTTTTAATAATTACATAAACAAGAAAACATCCAAAAATGTTAGCAATACTCGTCATGCACATTTAGATGTTTCTTTTTAGCACTTGTTTTGTTCTTCTGTTCCTTTCCTTTTGCATTTTTTAAATTAAAATCATGATGCCAAAAAGAAAAAGGACGATTAATCACTAATAAAATAACACGATAGTGAAAACTAGATGGATTGGGAACGTAGGAATGGAAGAAAACTTGACATGATAGTGATGCTAGGATACTATCCTATAACTAACCTACTAGAAAATAATAATTAAACATGTCATATTAGTAATGCAATCCTAAATCACTACAATGCTTAAAGTATAATGAATAAAAAGGTAAGAAATCTCGGTTGCTCCCAATAGGTGCTCATTTATAGTCCTAACCAACTTTTGCAACAATGTGTCATGAAATTTTTAAGAAAGCTTTTGATAACTTGCTTAGTTTTCTTCGGTTGACTTTACTCCACTTCTTATTTGTTCTCCAAACATGTACCTTGTTGCCCTTTTCATCAGGGTATGAATCATCTTCTTGACTTTATTCAAACTTAATATGAATATTTTTACCTCTTTGTCAGATTTAAACACAAAATCAATTGTTGGACAATCAATGAAGTAGGAAGGATGTGTCAATTTCATCTTTATTAACTGCTACTCTTTCATTTGGTTCCTTTATAATTTTGCCATGCTTTTCACGCTTCTTCAATAGTTGATATTTCTTTGAGTTGAGTGATCGGTCCACAATTCTATTCTTCGAGCAATAGCATGATATCCTCATAACTTCTACAAATGTATAGATCCTCTCTTTTTACAAACGTACCAGTAGGGGTAATCTCCTATAATCATGTCATCCTCATTCAATTTGACAAGTTCATTATAATAATTTGCAGTTTCCTTCTCACTCAACTAGGGAGGACCATATCCCGCAATAATGGTGCCCTCACCCAACTCAAGCACATTATTTCTCAACATTTGAAATTCTAGTAAGGCAATAGCATCAGGTATGCCATTGTCATCCAACCCGAAAATTGCTTGTCGTCGACTTCTTAAATGTTGTCTAAATCGAAGAAATATCAACATTGTGAAATTAGAGCCCAAATACATGTAACTCCTAGGTAAATGCAAATACCCACAACGAAACCATTAAAAACACAAGAACAGCAATTGGATCAGCAAGAGTTAGATATTATTCGTAACATCTATCTTATAATGAATGTTTCACAAGTTATCTTCCCTATTCTTTCTTCCGAACGTCAATAGGAATCATACATCAACTCAATTAATGGCCAATTAATTGAACGCGTTAAGAGTATAAAAAACATTCCAAACCATAAAATTGTCATCAAAACTATATAATTAATATCAATATATCAGAATATAGGGTTCAATGTTATCCTAAAATCTAAATAACTAGTCCAACATCATATATTACAAGAACACAATATGAATAAATATAACATCATCTGAAAAGTAGGATTTGGGAAGAAAGAAATAAAGTGCTCTTGAAACTTGAATTGGTTCAATAGTTCTTTATTAGGACTCTTTTATCTTCTTCTTCTTCAATAACCCAAGAACTAAAGAAGAAATATATAGAAAAGTGTCTTGTAACTTCTTCAAACCTTTCTAAAAAATAATCATTTGATCTCCAATTGGCTATTTCAATTGTACAGACATTGTGCATTTGAGCCTCTAACTTCGTTTATAGCCTTTTCTTAATGGCCTCCCTTGTTTGTAAATGAAGATACATATTTATAGGACAAGATTTATGTCAAATTCGTACCTTATATGGTTTCCATAAAATGTTTAATTGAAAAAAAGGAAATAAAACATTTTATCTGGGACTAAATTGTTTGATTGCACAAGTATAGGGACTATGATCAAACAATGGACAAGCATTGGGGATCTTATGCAGCAATTCTAGTAAGGCACTATTTGATGGATATTATTTTGAGAAGGGATTATTCTACTTTACCAAAAGAAAAAGTCCAGAAAAAGAGCCAGAAAAGCATGTGGTGAGAGTTGATTGGACGGAAGTAATGATTGTTTTTAAATTGTACAATGATAAAATGTCATGTGACATTATGTAAACCTTTATTCAAGTATGATATACATGTAGCATGATCCTTTGAGAAAATTGAGATTTGAATAGTGATTTTTTGGAGAAATTGTGATTAAAAAGTATGAAAAAGTTTTAGGTTTAATAATTTGTTGTGTAAATGTCTAGTTGAAAATGAGTAAGATAATTAAAGAATTTTGAAATAATGGTTGTCAAATATGGGCTAATTGTGGTTGCAGCCCTTGGACGATTACGATCAACCCTTACTTTTTAACTTGTTATAATTTGGTCCCTAAATTTAATCTCTGCTCGATCTGCATCATTTTTTCTTTGCAATATTGATCTTTCAGCTTTAATTCATCACAAATTGGTCTGCAACATTCCTTAATCATTCAAAATCGATCTGATGCAAGTTCCAAGAATGTGAAATTAAGTATCTGAACTTTTCAAACGTTGAATTTAGCTCCCAAAACTTGTGAATCATTTTTTATTGCTCCAATAAGCCTTCCAATTGATCAATTGCAACCTAGTTTATTATCAATTGCTCCAAATAGATTCTAATTTAGCTCCAATTTAACCTTTTTCACACCAAATAAATATAAATGCATCCTAGTTGGGGATTTACCAATAATTAACATATTTACACCTAAATATAAGCAAGTAAATAAGTGCATAATCTGCACTATTCATCTAGTATGCTAACCCATGGTTTAACCACAACCTTTGGATTGAGGGAAACCAATGGAACCCTTTAAAAACTTATCTCTCTCACTTAGCAATCAGTTGCACAATACATATTTTGTTTTCTTCATATGATTCTTTCTCTTCATCTTCTTCATCTTTGAGTGAGATTTTCTTCAGAGTTTCAAAATTTTTAGGGAGGTTATTTATGGAGCGTCCTTGTTAAATAGTAATATAAGATGTTGACCTCCCATATTTAATCTAATTGAAGTCTTGAGAGTTATTGAGTATATTTTGTATGATGAACCGTAAGATACTTGGTGCATTCCTAAATTGATGTAATTCTTGAGCCGGTGCTGGTAGATTTGAGCGTAAACACTCTCATGGATACTCAACTAGGGAATAGGCTACATGAGTGGAACATTTTGGTCCTATAATGCTTTCTGCTTATCATTGTTTACTGGGTGCCAGTTGAGTTACAAACTAGGACCAATAGTGGTATCAGAGCATATTTGGGGCTAAAATCATCCATTGGTACTTGGATTGGATTTTTTTTTATAAAACTCTCGCATCTAAACAGATCTAAAATTCTTCTTCATGAATAATACAAGATGTGTATAGAGAATAGTTGTTCCGGCTTTGTGGTAACATTCAATTGACTTTCCGCGTTATTCTGTAACTCGTTTCTTTTCTTACCTAAATTCATTTGATCTGTGAATTATGATGAGTCATTAATTGCCATTAAACTACCATTTCTTTACCTTAGTCTAGGTTTCCTGACAGAACCCTAGAACATGAGAAAATAATCAAACACTGTTTGTAACTCCCGTTAGTATATCTGATTTGTGAATATGTTTACACAAGACTGTGATATGAGGAAATTTTATGTGATATATTGTGTACTTAGGTAAAAATTCTAATACGTTGAACTTTTTGGAATTTCTCTTACAATGCTCAGAAGATATTAAGACTTGAGGTTCCATTTAAAATGTCAATCTTATTAAAATGAGTAGCATAATCCCTTATAAATTGTTTATGTTTTTATCATTATTCGACGTGGGATTTATTCCTTAACGTGCATCCATAAGATGTTAGCTCATTTGAACAAATCAATCTTAAAATATATGTGCTCATTTTTTGTCTTAATTAAATGTCATTGCTCATTTGAATTTAATGTTCTCTGATACTACATTAAGACTTGGGGTTCCATCTTAAAAAGTCAATCTTATTAAATGAAGTAGCTAAATTCCTTATAAATTGGTCTATACTCTCATCCTTATTTGATGTGGAATTTATTTCTTAATAGAAGAAATACATATTGCTTGCATGTTAGGTCCAAAATTGTAATGGACAATTTTCGTATTCAAAATCAGGAGTTGTTGAGTTGTAATTGAAATAAAAATAGTCAAGAATTGGTAGCATAGGTTATGAAGGTCTTAAAGATAACAAATATGGTTCAAGGAGAAAATGTTGGCACAAAATTTCTCACTGAATGAGCGAGGCATGCTGTGCTCAAAACAAGAGCCAGGCCACTCGCTGAGCGCGACGTTAGCGCTTGAGCAGCAAAGTTGTAGCTCGCTAGGCACAAGGTCAACGCTCAAGTTGTGGTTACCCAAAGTTGTGTTTGCGATTTTAAGTCTATTTTTCAATCATATTCAACCTCAAACACGACGTATTATAAATACGCATAGATTCGTCCCAAAGTGTGTTCAATCATTATTTCATGTTAGAGATCATATTATTGAAAATCCAAAACACATTCCAAAGATCACTTAATTCAACCACTTGATTAATTCTTCATAATTCTTCCCAAATATTATGTTGTTGATTGAGCCTTAATTTTATTCAAGAGAATATCCTTTAGAGATCAATTACATATTCCATAATCTGTTGCTTCAACCAAAGATCAAAAAACAAAAGATTGAAAGATCAAACACCAAAACCCTTTACTAAAACCTATAAGCCTTCAGAGTTCTAAAGTTGGAGAAGAGGTGCTTAGAGTTACAGGGATTCGGAAAAAGTTCATTCTTGGTGATACATGCGAAGGAAAAAGTTGTCTAGAGTTGTTGGAAGTACGGGTCGCACAATCAAAGAGGTTATTCAGTGATTTATAAGTTGGGTGATTAAAGTTAGCTAATGTATGGTCTAGACCAATTGTATGTTAATTTTTCTAGTAGATCTTCTCGGTAAGGTTTTTCCGAAGGTTTTTTTATCCTTGTGAAGAGTTCTTCAAGGGGTTTTCCCCGGTCATTAATTTATGGTGTTATTTAATTATTATTGTTTTGATATATATATGTTTATGATTGTTTAACTTAGGGTTTAAATTGTATTTAACCTTAATCATCTAGAAACAATAAAAAAAAAGTGGATTGTTGCTTCTTATTGGTTAATTTCATATATTTAGATATAAACGAAGTGATATATGTTCTCATCGCGTGGTATCAGAGTTTAATTAAGATCATTGACCACCCTATTTGTCTAGACGAGTCTTTGATGGTAGTAATTATGCTTACTAAAAGGTTAGAATGAAAGTCTTTCTTAAGTCTATGGATGAGCGGTTTGGGTTAGTGTACAAAAGGATTGGACCACTCCATCTACATCTATTGTTGGTGTTATTACACCAATTGATACCTCTACTTTGACTAAGGTAGCTGAGTGTAACTAGAATAGTAGAGGTATACATACCATCTTTATGGTCATTTCCCCAAAGAGTTTAAAAGGGTATCTATATGTGAGATTACCTACCTTAGTCTAAGAAGAACAAACCTTTAACCCTTAAAACTATTAGGGAAGCAGATTGTGACGCCACTCATGATGACAAACCTAAAGAAGATGAGCTTGCCTAGCTTATTAGGAAATTTAAGAAATTTCCCAAGAACAATAGAGACTTCTTGAAAGTTTAAAGCTGAATCGAGTATCTAGAAAAGATAAAAAAGAGAAGAGTGATGCTAGAGATGTCTAGAAGAGGTCTGTGGGGTGTCATGAGTGGTATAGTTTTGGACATGTTAAATCTAAATGCCTAAGATATATGAAAACCCAAGGTAAGTCTATGAAAGCCATTCCCATTGATTATGAGTTTAGATCTAATAATCAAAATGGGAACTCCAATCCTAATAAGGAAAGAAATTATACGGCGTTTGCCTCTATGGTTAAGAATGAACCTACAGTGGAGAATGAGAGATATGAGGACATAGAGCAATCTGACTCTTCAAATGAAGAATCAGAAGATGATTATGCTTTTAAGAAATTATATAATCTTGAGTTAGAAAATGAGAGTTAAGTGATCAAACTTGAGGAATCAACTAGTAGATTAAAAAATTTAAGGGTTAAGAAAGAGTCTTTAGAAAATAAGGTTAAATCTCTTATGAGTTACCTTGAGAAATCTAATGCCCAACTTCAATCTTTTCTAATAGTTCTAAGACGTTTGATCAATTAGGTTTTAATAAGCCAGCTAGAAATAAGAGAGACTTAGGCTTTAATGAAACAAATACTCATATTGCTTTCTCTTTGAAAAATAGAAGTCTACAAGCCTTTGTTAAGTCTAAGAAAATAGGAGTTCTAGGACAAGAATCTTTTGTACAACATTGGTTTCCTCGATCTAAGGTTTATGACTTATGACCTAGAACTACTCCTAGATTCATTCACTTGTCACAATTGTGGTGAGTTACTATAAGCACTTGATTGGAACAATAAACAAGATCTAACTACTCATGTTAGATTCTTGACTAATCAAGTGTATCACTTGACTGAATGGATGACTCAATTAACTAATATTACATTTTCTTCTAAAACGATTTGG
>CAIGRP010001307.1:0-27199 GCA_903798385.1 Fraxinus cuspidata
GTTTGATTGGTGTAATGACTTCCATATTCGATGTTAACATTCTTGTTGGACCGGATCATGTTATGTAAGGTGTTATCATTCCAGTTATACTTGTGTGGCCACCTATGTAGTCTGACTCAGATGTTAAAAGTTTTGTTCTATATCAATCAAATGTTTGCCTAAGTGGGGGAATGTTATAATAATTCTATATTGTTGGCTTCCATTTGATTGTGAATTTTTTGGGTTAGGTGTATGGTTTGTAATGATATTGTGATTATGCCCAATATGTTAGTGATCACTTGGGTTGTTGTACACCTTACATGCTTTATTATTATAATGTGGTAATTTTAAATATGTGGGGCCAAAATTATGTAAACCCTAATTAAAGTTAGAGTTACATTATAATTTACTATATAATGGTAAGGTTCATTCTCCTCTCCATATTGTTTTTGGCTTGCCCCATTGATGGCTGATTATTTTGAGGAGCAAGGAGAGGAAGATCTAGCTGATAATATTCATATGTAACAATGTCTTCCGCATGTATGAATTTCAAACCAGTAATTCAGAATACGTGATTCATGTTCTTAGCATGATTGTATTGAATAATTGCAACATAACTTTGATATCTGACAACATATTCTGGGTTTCCTTCACCTCGGTGGACTGTAGGCGCATCGGTACATTTCCAAGAAAGGTGGTAAGAAATCGAAGTTCTGTCTGGAGATTTTTTATTGAACCCTTGACTGAAACAATGAAATCTTGTACAAGACGCATTATTTCTTCTGAAATTTGGAGGGGAAAGTTGATAAATGCCATAATAACTTCATTAGGATGGGGAGTGGGAGTAATCTTGGACATTCGTTGCTTTGGGATTGTGAAGAATACCCTCAGCTCCTACACAAATGACATTAGTAGGTCAAAGAATTTTTTGTGTGTTAGAGGTCCCTAACATCTTGCAATAGATTACAGAATCCTCGAGAGGTGGTACTCAATCAATTACTTGGTCATACGGGGAGCACACTTTTTCCATATAGGCAATGTCAATTGGAATAAATCTTCTGTGCCCAACAAATGTTTCAAAATTTTCATTTTAATGGGTGAAATTTCAATAGGATTACTGAAATTTCTGTCTTCCAGAATTTTTCTCGGATGGATTCGTGAGCGATTCATTTCAATGATTGTTTTTGGAAAATTAAGGGGGGAAGATGAATTATAGGGGACGGTGAATGCATGGTTGTATTCTACTCCAGAAATTGGTATTTATAGCTAAACTCCAATCTTCATTACAAACTCTAAACTACCAAATATTAAAGTCATATTGAATTGATAATTTTAGAATAAACTACGTTAAATATATAACTGCTGAATCATGAAGATAGTGATGTTCCTTTTCCATAGTCAACAGGTAACTCACAATAAATATTTTGATTCTTAAATTTTTCAAACTTGTTGAAATTTTATGATTCAAAATCTCTTTGAGAGCTCTGATATTTTATGGATTAAGAGGAAGTGAAGGACGAACAAAAAACATTGAAATCATATACCGGTTATTAAATTAACCGGATATGAATCATAGCATAACAAATACTCTACTCAGTTTCTAAGATCTAATAGAGGAGAAGAAATGTAGATTAATATCATTCCTCATTTTCGTTCAATGTTACCTTTTAAGTTTTCATTACATCTTGGCTTTATTTATAACCAAACATTGTTACAAAAGTTCAAGATATTTTCTACCAACTATTCTATCAACTACCATACTACTCTTACACATACCATACTAATTTGTATAATACATTAACTAACCCAACTTTACATCATTTCATAGCTAGACATAAAACCAAACAACAAGTAATTAAATGTTTAATCAAAACACAATAGTTATGTGACAACAAAAATGTCACAACTTCAATACTCCTCCTTGACATTTTGTTGGAACCATTAAAAACTTCTTCTTCAGATTTCAGGCTGTCTTTTTTTTTATTTTGTGACAACAAGCTTGAGGTTCTTTATTTTCCATTTGATCCGGCTCTCTGGTTGTAACTCTCTATCGTAGTTGTCAACTCTTTTAGCTTAGGATCAACCACAAACAAAGAAACTTTCCATTTCCATCTTTTATTTGATTTCCTGTAGAAGAAAGAAGCTACTGCATTAATTTTTAAACTTACCGGTTTTACAATGAGCTTACCGGTATTGCAAGAGCTTACCGGATTGACAAGGCTTACCGATTTTGTAAACGCTGACCGGATTTGACAAGGCTTACCGATTTTGTAAACGCTTATCGGATTCGACAAGGCTTACCGGATTCGCAATATTCTTACCGATTTTGCTTAATGTTTACCCATTTTGACTGTTTTTCAAATACATACCGAATTCACACAAGTCTAACCGTAGTTGCAATATTCTTACCGGTTTTGCTTAATGCTTACTGGTTTTGACTGTTTTTCAAATACGTGCCAGGTTGACACCAATCTAACCGTATTTGAAATATTCTTACCGGCTTTGCTTAATGCTTACCGGTGTTGACTGTTTTTTCAAATACATATTGGATTCAACCTTTTTCTCTTCAAATTTTTTACAGCTCATTCATCAGTTGTTTTTTACTAGTTTTTGTAACTAAGGATCAGTTTTTCAGCTCTAATTTTTAAAGATCAGTTTTTCAGCTCTAAATCTTTGCAAGTATACCGGATTTTTCACCATTCACAGCATTATTTTGCATCAGATTTTCTCTGTTTTTCATCAGCCATTGACAGCTCCTATTTTTCTTCATCATTCTAGCATCTTCAATTTGAGAAATTAGTCTTTTAAGTCTCAGATTTATTCACTGCATTTGACTCTCAGTTTTACGAAGAGTTTTCATCAACCTCGAGATCAACAAATTTTCTCTGTTTTTCTACGGTCTTGTTCTTCTTCAATTTTCAGCTCCTGGTCCTGTTTTAAAGATTATTAATGCTTTGATACCATGTTGGAATTTTATGACTCAAAAGCTCTTTGAAAGCTATGATATTTTATGGATTTAGAGGAAGTGAAGGAGGAACAAAAAACATTGAACTCATANCTTCTGATCATTAGGACTCTGATACCATGTTGGAATTTTATGATTCAAAAGCTCTTTGAGAGCTCTTATATTTTAACATATTTTTATGGATTGAGATGAAGTGAAGGAGGATAAAAAAATATTGAATTCATATACTGGTTATTGATGTAATCGGATATGAAACATAACATAACATATACTATGCTCAGTTTCTAAGAACTAAGAGAGGAGAAGGAATGAAGATTAATATCATCCATCATTTTTATTCAACATTTCCTTCTAAGTTTTCATTACATCTTGGCTCTATGTATATTCAAACATTGATACAAAAGTCAAAGATATTTTCTACCAACTATTCTATCAACTACCATACTACTCTTACACATACCATACTAACTTGTATAATACACTAACTAGCCTAACTTTACATCATTTCATAGTTAGACATAAAACCAAACAAGTAATTAAATATTTGATAAAAACACAATAGTTATGTGACAACAAAAATGTCACAAATCCAACAAAACTTCTTTAAAATGAAATTAAAGAATTACTGAGTTCAGACGGCGAATCTTCTCACGTTCACACCCTGTTCGCGCCATGTTGTGCAAGTGGATTTTTATTCTCATAATATATCGTCATTTTAATATAAGAAAAAATATAAAACAAAACATTTATACTACTATAATCTATTGAGATGCCCTGCCTGTTAACCAAAATTTTTCGGGTTATCATCTCACGTGGATCGCGAATCTAATTTAGATTTAGTCACAACTAACTACAGTAGAAACACATATTTTTTGAATATTTGGTTTGTTTTATTATCTAGTCTTAAGTTAACAATTCTACATAAACAAGGAAAAATTGTATAGGTGATTTTAAGAAAAAAATTCAAAGATGAGACATACTAGGAATTCTGACTCCACCAAGTTATCCATTTTGATTCTCCGATTCTCTTAGTCGATCCAATCTTGCTAATGTTGACAATATCTAACAATTTCTTTTTGAGTAGGGCTAGACCTATTTTCTTATGCTACCCTCAAATATTTCTATCGGGAATTGGAATATAAAATCATATTCAACACCAAGATCATTCACATATGATGTCGCAAAGCATAGAGGTGATCAAGCAATATAAGTCACATATAGGTTCAAAACGGTGATCAACCATTCAAAAACGTTATATGGTTTTACATCGCCGTCCTAGAAACAAAAGTATGACCTATCGTAACTGAATTACAAAAACATTCTTTTTGATGAGAATACAACACCGACTAACCAATAGAATAATGATACTTGAATTATTGATCCTGAATGATTTCAATGAATCTTAAAAGCTCTCTTCTTCTTTATTTGAAAATGAATACATCCAATTTGACTATTTCTTTGCAAGTGGCGCACGAAGTCTTTTATAGAGGGGTTGGTCTTTACACAGAAAAGAAAATAGAGCACTTAAAAATCGTGTCAAAATTTTCCCAAAACCACCCCCGTTTGGGACTTGACTTCCCGATCATATATCACCATTTCATCATCCTTCTTCCTATTTTACTAATCATTGCACTCCTTATCGATCGACATGTCATCCTATGTGTGGAAAACAGACCACATTAGAAGCGTCATTTGACGATAGAGATAAGTAACTTATTAGTACCAGACATACTCTGTTTGTGGGGTACTTTTATATGGCCTAGTCAAAGGCCCTTATTTTCAATTTGACTTTTGCATATTTCTACATTTGCCTATTTGAGGTCTAAAGACCCCTTAAATATATAAAACAATTACAAAATATGGTTTTGTTAAAAAGACAATACTATCCTTTTAGTTAACAAATAAAAACCAAACACTCCCTACTTAAAATTTCAAAATAAGCTACAACACAGATAAAAATTCTCTCATCTTCTTCAATCTGAAAATCTAAAAAATATCAATAATTGAAGAAAAAAATTATTTTCTGTCAATCACTTCAAACCTGTATGTATATTTACGTATGTTTAATTTCATTTTTGTTAAATGTGTAAAGGTTTTTAATTGATAAATTAAGATTCGACAGATAACCGGCAGATAAATTTTTAGCAGATCCATAATTTTTTAAAGCATGAACGGTAAAAAAAATTCATATGTATGTCACTTTTCGATTAACTGCTTGACCGACTAACCAGCTGTTAGAAAAAATAGCTGGCTTTTAATAGCTGGCTTTCCAGCTATTTAACAGCTCGAACAGTTGGTTGTTAGACAGCTATAAATATTTTTTTTTGTTTTTAACAAGTTTCTATTCCCACTGTGAGCCGAATTTTTTAATGAATGTTTACAAATTCTGTTTTATGAAGCAGATATGATGATTGTATTCCCAATTCGTTATTTGGTGATTTTGAATTGGATAAATATAATTGATGGCCATGAAAATGGATGAATGACATATAAAGTGGTATGCTAACACATATAACAGATACTACATCGTATGAGAAACTATACCTTGATATACAAAACAAGCTAAAAGTCGATTCATCTAGATAAGATATGGTACTGAGACTTCAATTCAAATAGCATTTTCCATTTTCAATTCCACCTATGAAGGCTACATTTGATATTTAAGTGAATTAACTATTTGAATTGAACAAAATGTAAATGACTCCGATTTGCGTGACTTTAGTGAGGAAGACGACGTGGAAGGTAGAAATGAACATTGAGATGGAGCTGATGATAATGCAAATAATTTTTGGGATACAATGGAGACAACTCGTGAGCATGAAGCCAATATTCCTCAGACAGTTGTTCATCATCGTGACATCGTTGTGACGCACAGAATTCAGTCGGTAGTTGATGGCAATGTGGTTCTCGATGATGAAGATCTACATGTTGAGCAACTGTTTCAAACGAAGAAAGACTTACAGGAAGATGTGTACCTCATGGCTTTGAAATTCAGTTTTTAGTTCAAGGTAAAGAAATCAAACAAGTTGTTGTTGACACTTGTTTGCGTCGATGACAGTTGCCGCTCGCAGTTATAAGTGACTAAAATGGATATGAATGAGTCATTTGTAGTTCGCAAGTATACACGGGAACATACTTGCAAATTGGGGATTTGTCAAAACGATCACATGCAAGATCGGTCATGGTTTATTAGTTGACAGATAATGCACAAGTACTAGGACCCACGGACAATCTACAGACTTTTAGACAATGACGTCCAGCAAGAGTGCAAAGTGGTCATGAGCTCCCAGAAGGCCTAGGAGGCTAAAGAATGCGCGTTGGAGGATTTAATGGGCTCGACAGAGGAAGTTATGCTAAATTGGCTAGGTACTGCCATAATATGGGGACAACTAATCACGGTTCCATTTTTTTTATTAAGACAGAGATCAAGAATTGCTTTAACTATTCTTCATTGCTTTTGGACAATGCATTAGAGGATTTCAAAATGTGATGCGACCCCGTAATTTTAGTTGACGGTACAACTCTAAAATCGAGATACGGGGGCAAGCTTATATTGCTACATGTCAAGATCCCAACATCTAGATTTACCCACTTGCATTCGACGTAGTCGATAGTGAGAATGATCTGCCGATGCATTGGTTCTTTACAAAGCTTAGGGAAGTGATCGTGGAAATCGAGGATCTTACCTTTGTAATTGATCGGGGTCAGCCTCTAATAAATGCTATCGCTAAAGTTTTCCCCGATACACATCCTGGGTATAGCATGTACCATATACATAGTAATCTGAAGACTTGAAGGATTAAGAACAGCCAATTCTCGAATGATGGAGAACATCCATACCAAGCTACCGCAGTGGTTTCATAACCGACATGTAGAATCACAGAATTGCACGAGCATGCTAGCCTTAACTCAATAGGATAAATTGTTCAAGGCTGTATAGGTTGCATAAAAGTTGATTGGACAAGTCACACTCTCTATACAATGTGCACATCATATGGTATACGTGGTGGACCTGACTGACAACACGTGCACTTGTACTCGATTTCTGCTGGAGAGTTTTCCATGCAAGCATGCAATCGAGGTTGCTTTGAATAGAGGCTTTGCAGCAAGTACATTATGCTCTCCTTATTACACGGCTGATTATTGGAGAGTAGCATATGCTGAGACTATATTTTCCCTGCCGAACGGAGTGGATTGGGAAGTTCCTAACAATATTCTTCCACTCAATAGTTTGTCGCCACCAATAATTGAACCGCGTGGCTCGGACGTCCACGTACTTGTAGAATACTCTCTACTGGAGAGTTTCATCAACCACGTATATGCAACAAATGTAGAGCAGTCGGATTCTCTTGAATGACAATTAGTCGAGTCTGTAATGTTATTGCTGTTAAATGAACAATATTTACAATCATTTTAGTATTATTTATAATTAATCATACGTGAAATTTTACACATATTTTCGCAATTTCTACAGTTATTTCATACATAAATAAATGAACAAAATTTATTTTACAATATTAATAATTTACAATATTTACAAAATTCAACAATAAAATGTACAATGTTATACGGATCACACTCGAATTCGTACAAATTGCACGCTAATTTATTCCTCCAAATTTGTGTCCATGATTGGTTAATTCCATCAACTTTATGTCTTACACTTAAAAATTCAATGTATTTAATTGTAAATATGCCGCAATACCCCTGCAATAGAATAATAACATGTTAGTTCGATACTGTGTTGCTAAAACTAAGTTTGCAAGTTTTAAAAAAATATAAATACTTTCGATCTCGACTGTCTCGCCATCGTCGTATCCTGCACATTAGCTAGCTTGTCATTCAAAATCACACCGGCTCGGGCAACCATCAAGGGAATGATCACTGGAATGGGCTACAAGTTGTGCTCGAGCTGGCCTTATGTCAGGAAGGAATGATCGGAGTCGTACACATATATAGTGGAGTCAGCAAAAATAATCTCAACGGTAATGCAATGGTGATTCATGATCACTGGAATATATATATATATATATATATATAGTAAATAACAATTTGATTATTTCACTTACATCGTCGGCCAGCCAAGCCCCCGAAGTAATGATGTTGTCAAACTACTTATAGGCCTCTGAGATCGTGCTCCCTCCTACGTTGCGTCTTTCATTGAAAAATAAAATAAAAAATGTTAAAAGAAATATAGATGAGTTAGCATAGTGTAGTTCACTAAAATTGTAAAATACTTACCCAGGCATAATTCTTCTCCATTCCGTCTCGAACGCTTTCCATTTGGTTGCATCCGCTTCTTGAAAGAGATTGTGGTACGTCCCGTCGATGAACGTCCTCCTCTTCACCCCAGCCGTGAAGGGAGATACGATGTACTGTGATGGCAATCTCGGCCTCTTGCCGACCACCTCCTCCATCATTGAGGGCACCCCCTCTGCCTTGGCCAGCCCCTCAGCCACTCTCTCCTCCGTCATCGAGGGCACTCCCTCTGCCTCAGCCATCGAATTCACCTCAGCTACCTTCACCTCCATCATCGGGGTCGCTTCCACCTCAGCCCAAAATGCAGTATCTGGCCACAATGGAGAGTCGCTCCGTCTACCACTATCTCCGTCGCTTCATCTATCACCCTCTTTGTCGTCCCGTCTATTGCCCTATCATAGTCATGCTATATCGCCTTGGAGGGCTACGACCTCCGCCTCAAAGTTTGATACATAGCTGTGAAGCACTGCAACATCTTGATGCAAACTCGATATCTCGCCACTCATCTCCCGTCCTAGCTCCCCTACCTCATCTCGTAGTGCGTTCCCTCCTCTCTCTTCTCCACCATAAATCTAGTCAGAAGGCCATATAGATCATTGTGCGCCGGAGATCCACGGGGAGGTGCCTGGATGGAGGAGATGGAGATCTCATTGGTAATGGAGGCGATCCCATCGGGAGCAGATAAGATCCCATTGACGGCGGAGGTGATCGTCGATCCACTGGACCGCACTCCTATACGAAAAATATCAAAAAATTATCATCTTAGTTAAAATAGGCTAACTCATACAAAACTATAATCAATAAATTCAATTCAATTCACATACCTCATCTCGACTCAGGATAGAATTGGACACCCAATCGTCTTCATTGTGCAGAGCGACTAATTCATGCACATAACCACGAGCCTCCTCCTCTATTGACGACATCAACCTAGTTACAATTTCAACCTGGCATATCCATATTTTGACTAGTTAATGATCATGTGATCAAATTTTGGAGCTACACACAACATAAATCGCAAATGTATTAACACACTTAAAGGTCGTCAAAGAGAGCTGATAATTGTTTGCTAGTTGGATATCTATTTGCTTGGGATGCTATCCAATAATGCATCCGAGGGAAGAGAGTCTCCCCTTGCTTCGCAAACAGATCTGCAACACATACAATTAGTATATTCATATTTATTATAAACAATATTTTAGAGTTAATTATGTCAAACATTTACCTGCACTACCAGGGACAATCCATATGTATCGTACTTTCGCATGGTCCTCTTCGGCCTCGGTGTGATAAGGTGAAAATGTGGACCATATTCTCGAAACATATACGGCCCTACGAATACGTGTTGAAGACATCAAGATCGTCGATGATCTCCAGATGGAAGAGGTCGATCGCAGTCTTCCTGTGGTGACATCGTACCATGCTCTCAAGGATGTAGACCAAGCCGAGCTTCAATCTGTCTAACATATGGTCACACCCCATGATGGCGTCCATCAGCTACGGTAGAAGCACCATCCTATGTCTCTAGAAGTAAGCATCATGCATCCCGCTGCCTCTCTGAGTACCGACACGAGCTGCATCATCGCTCGTAATCTCTAGTACAGTGATTAGAGCAAACTAAAACATAGAGAAACTGGTGACTTTGCCCCTAAGGTCGAAGTGGAGGGCATCGTCATCAACTGAACTTAGCAACCGACACATTAGAGCATCAACGATCTGCCCCGAGAACTGCGCTGCTCTCAACTCTTATAGTGGCAAAAAAAAAGGGCCGACGTAACATATTTACATCCTGCTCATTCAGTAGCTCCAGTATAGCAGTGTAACTTCCAATGCTACCGTTCCGGTAGCCTTACCCAGCATCTGTCTCAAAGTTGCATCCAAGTGATACGCTATGCTGTAAAAATTTAAATATTAGCACATCGAACATAAGATAATGAAATACAATATAATCTCAGAAAATTAAGTGTACCAAATTGTAACAATTATACAAAAGAAAGAATTTTAAAGATTTTTAAATTAAAAAATAAAAGGAAAAAAATATTTGTTAAAATAGAATATTTAATTTTGGTAATTATCATATTATTTCTTTAATTTTAAATAAATAATTTTCATATATATAAATCTTTAATTACAATATTAAAATTACGTAAAGATTATAAATATTATTTAATTAAATTTGAAAAAATAAAAGATTTGTTTATAACGAATATTTAATTTAAAAATTGCTAAAATTTTTTAAACATAATATTTCATTTTTGGTAATTATCAACTTAAAATTATTTACTTAATTTTATGTATAAAAATTAAACAAAAGGAAAATATTAAATTTAAGTAAACAATATATATTGTTTAATTATATTTCAAAAAATTCCAAAGAATATTTAATTAAAGAATTTTAAATTAATTAAAATTTTTATTTTTTAAAAAATATATGAATTTGCTAATTTATTAAAAAATAATATTTCATTTACGTAATTATCAATTTAAATTTATTTTTTAATTGTATAAATAAAAATTAAAACAAAAGGAAAGTATTAAAATAAAAACAAAAAATAAAAATATTATTTAATTGAATAAATAATTATAAAAACAATAAATGAATTAAATAAAACGATATTTGAAAATTAAATATAGAAAAAAATATTTTTGAATATTTGAAATATTAAATTATTAATAAAAATTAAAAAAAAAAGCTATCGCCAGATTTAACAGCCGACAAAGTCGACCGGCTGTGACCATTTCCGGCCATTTCGAGCTCAAAAATTAGCATAAATACATGTAAAAATACTACATTTTCTCCACAATCACTAATACTCAAGCCGATCTATGCATATATGAATAAATAAACTCGAAAAATGTAAAAATCATTCGAATTTCATATGTGAAAAACATGATTTTAATCATAAAAACTAATCTTTTCTTTTGCCGTGACAGAGTCCTTTTTGTGGTTGTCGACACCGGTGACTTTGGTCGGTTTTGGTGTTTTCCGGCTGTTAGAAGTTTGCTTTCCTCCCAAATGGGGGTATCTTTGCCTTTTTGTTGTGTAAAATTATGTTTTGGCTTTTCGTTTTTTTTTTTTTCTATTTACTGGCTAAAAGCCAAAGTGGAAATATGGGGTATTCAACAGGCCATCACGTATTTCCTCTTTTATTTGTTCTATCTCTATAATTGCAAGAATAACAATATAATCTCTACTTCTGATTGAAAATCTAGGAAAAGTTTACGGATCTCAATTCTTTAATTTTCAGTTCTACAATATTAATATTAAATGTATACAATTTTAACAATAAAATTAAATGTCACATATTCATGTCTTTGTGATGAAGTGTGCCCAAAGATTGGTAGGTAATTAACATAGCTTGTAGACCTCGTTTTTCGTATCGTTGACATGGACAACAGATCCGTAAGCTTGCTCCTGCACCGTTTGATAAACCGTTAGTCATACGTAGTCTTCTCCGGTGGTAGGGTAGGTGGTTGCATGCACTCCAATGATCAAATCGATTAATAAGGTACTTATATTTGGGTTTAGGACATGCTTTGGACGTGAGCCACTTAGATGTGAGGGCACTGAGTATGTACGAGAGTATGTAAAAGGGGGAGAGAATAATCTTACAAAGTTCTTAATGTTTAAAGTTGCATTAACCTTCATGAGTTGTGAGGTTTTATAGTAGTAGAGATAAAAAGGTAGCCATTGGATGAACAATTGCATGACTTCATCCAAACAATCGAGGCATCCCATCATAGGTGTCATATCACACATCTTAGGCCATACAAAATTTAATGCACTATGACAAGGTAGCCACTCTAGAACTTGGGTCTGAGTATCTATGTAGTAGGATGACAAGATTGGACAATCTTCTACTTAAACATGGGTCACATCAATCATTCACATAAGATCTTTATGTTGAAGGTCTCTTGGGAAAAGTGAATAAAAAAAATGCTCCTTTATGGTTAGGAGGCTTCCACTTGTCTAATGTGGGCTTCGACACTAACATACGGCTTCGATCACTTATATAGTGCTTCACCTGAAGCGATGGATCATCTCTCTATTGTTGGTTTGCAGTAAGAAGCACCTCGCTTCGATCATGGAGCGTCCGCTTCCACAAAGCTCTTTAAGTAAGGTGTAAGTTTGTCACCTTTACCTATGACTTTAGTTCGGTTTTTTATGAGGCGAAGTATGGGCCTTTTATTTGGACTTCTTCTTAGGCCTCAATTTTGAGGTGTAAAAATAGTCCCAAATCCATGTATGATATTTATGTTATTCGTGGACTTTTTATTTTGAGAAGTAATATTCTGATGTAGTATGTGCTTTGCTTGACTTTGTTGTTCCGCTAGTTATTACACTTTTGACACAACACATATTTTATAAGAATATGCACTATATCTTACGTCTCTTCCTTGCATCTTTCATGGAGAGATATTAATTTTTGTAGAAGCCTTAATTTGAATGTTGAGTTTTTCTGAAGAGGCTAAAGTGATGCTTTAGTTTTTCTAAAACCTAATGTACATACTAGGCTATGAAGTGCTGAAGTTATGCCTCAATTTAGTTGAAATTCGAAATTTATGCTGAACTAAAGACAAAGCATTTTTGAAGGTCAACTTTGAAGGTTTCAATATATGCAACTTTTTATGCATACTTTAGAAGTGCTAACATATTCCTATATTGTAGATGATTCATCACAGAAGTACTAATGCTTCCCTGTATGGTAGATGATTCATCCACACAAAGGCTTCTCTTATTGTGTTCATCTTAATCTATAAAAGGTTTATGATGTCAACCTTAGAGAATTCGGAGGTGGTCCCACCTCTTCTTCTGCTTGATGCTACCGTACATGATTGACATCTATACAGAGGCTTCTCACATGGTATTCATCTTCATCCATGTGAGGCTTATGTTTCAACCTTGGAAAATCTGAAGGTAGTCCCTTTTAGGATCCACCTTTTCTCTGAGAAGCTTATGCATTCGTGCATGATGAATGATTTCATCAATAGAAGATGTATGAAGTAAATGTTGAAGAATTTTGTGGTTGTTCCTTTTGGGATACACCTTTTCTCTAAGGCTTTCATGCTTTCCTACATAATGGGTGGTCCATTCATGTATAGGCTTCTTCCATGGTGTTAGAATCTAGGTGTTATCTGAATTCCTTGTTGAAGTAATTAAAGAATTCTAATTGAAGTGCACGTCAAGAAAAATTCAATTTGGAATGCTATTGGAGTCCTATGTCAAGTTGAAGTTCTATTTTCGAAGCCCATAGGGAGTTGAAATTTGTTTTAGACTCGATGTTTTAGTATCCTATTTCATCAAAAAATCTACTAGAAGGGTTGGACACCCCCTACATGTTCTCTTTAAATATTAGGCTCTTCTATATAATTTTATAGTGTCAGAAAATATATTACTAGCTTTTAAGATCACTGTATTATTTCTCCATTTTCATTATTTTTGGTGCAATAAAATCTCCTAATTCATCTACCATATTTTCTTGTTTTCTTTATTCTTTTGCTTTTGATCAAATACTTCATTATTTGCCATATAACTTTAACAATTCATTTCGTTTGTTGGTTTCATCAATTGGTATTAAATCAATACATATTTCTTGTATTTCCAACATTGTTAACAATGATCTGGGCATATTCATATTCTTCTAACAAGAGATATTTTAGTTGTTTCATAAAAAGTAGTATCGAAGACTAGGTTCAGCATTTTGGCAAAAGCCCAGGGTTTGATTTGTTCGAGGTGTTTGTTCGTGATGATTTCCATGAAGTATGACATTCCGTTTCTAGATTAGAGCACTAGATTTTTTATGGTAGGATAAGATGCGTACAACACTCGCACAACTAGATTTGGATGATGCGTTGCTGATAATTAACAAGATGCCACAATTTTAACCATGGAGGATAAATTATGGAAGGATAAGAATGCAGTTTCTCAAATTCATCTCCATCTATCAAATATTATTCTTGAGGACATTTTGAATGAGGTTTCGACAACTGCTCTATGGTTGAAATTAGAGCAATTGTGCATGATTTGAAATCTGACAAGCAAGTTAAACCTCAAGCAGTGTTTATACTCTTATCCGATAGTAGAAGAATGATCATTGGAAGATCACTTGGCTGTATTTAAAGAGATCGGGGCCTTCTTTAAAAGCATTTGGGTTTGTTTCTGCTTTGGGGTAAGTTACAACCCAGTTTGGTGAATTTTAAAATCATTATGATTTTTTGGGCATCTAAGATAATTATATAGAGTAGTGCTTGGATTCATTGAAAGAAGTGGAGTATTTTGTGTTTGGTTGGAGAAATCTGTTTTGATTATTGTTGAAGAGTCGGTTAATTCCTTGCAGACGAATTTTCTTTTCCAAGTGGAGAATATTTTGGAGCTTTGTTCATTGTAGAGGACTTCATGTCAAGGTAGAGATTGTTAGAATTAGGGTGTGATCTGAATTCCTTGTTGAAGAATTCTAATTGAAGTGCACATCAAGAAGAAATCAGTTTCGAATGCTATTGGAGTCCTATGTCAAGTTGAAGTTCTATTTTGAAAGCCATTGAAAGTTAAAATTTGTTTTGGAGTCAATGTTTTAGTATCCTACTTCATCAACAACTCTACTAGAAGGGTTTGGACATCCCCTACAAGTTCCCTATAAATATTAAGCTCTTCTATACAATTTTATAGTGTGAAAGTTAGATTCCCTGCTTTTAGGATCATTGTAATATTTCTCCATCTTTATTATTTGCAGTGTAATAAAACCTCATAATTCCTCTGTTATATTTTTCTTGTCTTCTTCCATTATTTTGTTTTTGATCAAATACTTCATTATTTGCCATATAACTTCAACCATTCATTATGGTGGTTGGTTTTATCAAGTGGTATTCAAATAGTACATATTTCTTCCATTTTTCAACATTGCAAACAGCGATCCAGATATATGAATATTTCTTCTAACAAAAGATATTTTGGTTGTTTCACAACACATGTGTGATGCACGAGAATTTCTAAAATAATATTTTTTGGTTTATATGCTACATTTTTATTTTGACCAAATAATTAGATATTGATAGAGCGAGATTTAATATATCAATATTAGACTTGTTGGATAGATCATATTAAATCATGTATTTTAGACTTGATGAAAGTTAAATTTAGATAAGTTTGAGATAAGTTAGAGCCATTAAAAGAATATATATATACATACATACATATATATATATATATATATGTATATGTATGTATGTATGTATGTATGTATATACACAAAAGTTTTAACAAAGTCTAAGTCCTAAAGAAAGTAGAATTCTAGGAGCAGTATCATCAGCCATTTTTGAGAAAAGATAAGGACATATTACTATTAAAAAGAAAATAAAGAGTTTGATTGGATAGATAGCCATGTGTTGTAGTGGTAGTTATTGGCCAAAAATCACCTTTTGTTGGGATAGGCGTTATGTGTGTGTGTGTACATATGTGTATATATATACACATAAGTATACATATATAAATCAGCTGTAAATTATAAATATATATATTTTTATCAAAAGATCGTTTGATTAATTAAAGTAAGATACTTTTATGTAATTGGTTCGTTTTGTTATACTTTTATATTCAGTAATTTATGCATATATTTTCAGAGGACTTTCAGATTCTTTATTAAGAGATAAAAAATCCTACGGAAATTTAAGATGACCTAAGATGGGTGTGCCGCTTGGTCACCAATATACTTCATAAAAGAAGAGTGATAAGAAGTGTTTATCTTATTGTGTATGCAAACTGAACTTATCTTATTGATATTTTTTTAAATACTCACTCTTACAAAAATTTCAAGTTAGTTCGGGCCGATTGGAACAATGGTGGATTATGAGCTTTATCTGCCTAAAGACTAGGACATGATTGATTTTAGAGGATATAGTGAGGATATCATGATTTTATGGAATCATAGACAACAATATCCAGTGCTTGAACCTGTACCTAACCCTAAGCTAAAACCTAAATTAGACCAAGAAGAGGAGCTTGAGGAGGACCCAGAAGAAGAGCCTGAATCAGAACCAGATGAGGGACCCCGAACTAGAGCTAGATGAGGACCCCAAGCAAGAATTCGAGCTATAGAACTTCGTCAATTTGGTTATGGATTCTGAAAACGAGTCATGCATTACCTCGGATGATGATACTCCACCATAAAATATTTCCATGATAATAGAAATTAGAAATAGATGATAGTTTCGTTGTTTATGAATTTTTATTAGAAAATAAAATGTTACGTTTGAAAGCCCTGTTTCATTTTTCAAGTGCAGATTTACATTATTAAGATTATACATTTTATTTTTTTGTTTTGTTATCTAATAAATTTAAAAACAAATTTTTATTCTTGTTAAGAAAATGTCAAGACAACAGCAAAACTAAGCTACGGTTATCAAGGATTTGTTGAAAGATGTATAAGATCTGGGTAGACAACAAGCACATGCTAGTGTCCAGAATGAAAATACTAACAACACTAGCTTCATCATTGAACAGTTCTGCCATTACAAACCCCCAACCTTCAATGGGAAAGCAGACCTACTAGTAGCTGAAGAATGGATAAGAGGAATGAAGTGGATTTTTAAACATCTTTCATGTACGGACGTTCCAAAAGTATTATGAGTAGAATTCATGTTGGTTGATGGAGCAAGCTATTGGTGGGAGTGAGCTTCACACACTAGAACCGAAGAACAGCAACGTGTGATGACTTGGACAAAATTCAAGGAAAAAGTGATGGGAAAATATTTCCCCCAAGGCCTAAGAGATTGAAAAGAGGCAGAATTTCTTCAACTTAGACAAGGGAATATGAAGCTTGAGGAATATGAAAGAAAGTTCAAACAACTCTTAAGGTATGCACAACACCTAGTGGACATGGAAGCAAAGAAAGGAAGGAGGTTTGAATTAAGATTGCGTCCTGAGATTGGTGGAATAATGGCGTCTCACCAATTCATCACATAAAGTCGAGTATTGCAAATTGTAGGTTAGATATTGACCAAACTTCTCAATAAGGGGCTAAGCTTCTAGGAAAGCAGAAATGGAATAAGTCCAACGAAGAAAAATGAGGACAAGATAAGAAAGTTAAGAGAAGAGTGGTATGAAGTGTTTATCTTATTGTGATATAATTATGTGTGGAAACGCCATGTGTCTTACTCGATATTTTTTTTAAATACTCACTCTTACAAAATTTTAGAGGTTAGTTCGAGTCAATTAGAACAGTGGTGGGATGATGATGTGAATGCCAAGAGGAATCGAAGAGGTAAAACATTATGTTTAATTTTTTTCCTTTAAATTATTAGTAAGTTTAATTTGTTCAAAGGCAATTATTTAATTTGTGATTATATTTTCATCATGGATATTCCAATTATGTTTTTTAAAAGAATATTATTTTATCGATTCAGCAAAAAAATGAATTTTGGTAACACTCCAGTGTTTGTGAAATTTTAGGGTATTACACATGGTGTTAGCTTCATCCATAGGAGGCTTGTAATGTCAAACTTGGAGAATTATGAGGTGGTCCCTTTAGGGATCTACCTCTTTTCTGAAGCATTCATGCTTCCATACAAGGTAAATGGTTCATCCAAGCATAGGCTTCTCTCATGGTGTTCACCTTCATCCGTGGGGAGGCATATCATGTCAACTTTGGAGAATTTTGGGGTGGTCCAATAGGGTCCACCTCTTCTCTGAGGCTTCTCCCATGTTGTTCAACTTCATCTATGGGTGGCACATGATGTCAACCATGGAAAATTTAGAGGTGGTCCGTTTTGGGATGTACCTCTTCTTCGAGACGCTCATGCTTCCATGCATGTTAGATAGTCGATCCATGTATAGGCTTTTCCCATGGTGTTTAATGGTAGCTTGTGATGTAAACCTTGAAGAAATTTGAGATGGTCCCTTTCGGGATCTACCTCTTCCACATGGCACTCATACTTTCCTGATTGATATAGTTCATCCATGCAAAAGCTTCTCACATGGTGTTCATCTTCATCCATGGAAGATATATGATGTCAACCTTGGAGAATTTGGAGGTGGTTCAATTTGGGATCCACTTTTTCTCTGAGATGCTCATGCTTTCCTACTTGAGAGATGATTTATCCTGGTAGAGGCTTCTTCCATGGTATTCAGCTACATCCATGGAAGGCATACAATGTCAACTTTGAAGATTTTGGAGGTAGTTCATTTTGGGATCTACTTATTCTCTGAGGCGCTCATGCCTTCCTACATGACAGATAGTTCATCCATGCAGAGACTTCTTCTATGGTGTCTGACTACATCCATGGAAGGCATACGATGTCAACCTTGAAGAATTTGGAAGTGGTTCATTTTGGGACCCACTTATTCTCTAAGGCCCTCATGCTTTCGTACATGGCATACGGTTCATCTACGTAGAGGCTTCTTCTATAATGTTTAGCTTCATCCATGGGAAAAATATGTTGTCAACCCTTTGGGAATTTGGAGGTGGTCTATTTTAGGATCCATCATTTCTCCAAGGTGTTCATGCTTCTCTATATGGTTGATGGTCCATCCATGTATAAGCTTCTTCCATAGTGTTCAACTTTATCATGGGAGGCTTATGATGTCAACATTGGAGAATTGTGATGTGGTCCCTTTTGGGATCTTCATAATCTACAAAGCGTTCAAGCGTCGCAAATTGGTAGATGGTTTATCCATGCAGAGGCTTCTCCCATGGTGTTTGACTTCATCTATGGGAGGCATATGATGTCAACTTTGGAGAATTCAAAAGCTTCTCGCATAGGATATCAACCTTGGAGATTTTGGAGGTGGTCTGTTTCAGGATCCATCTCTTAACTGAGGCGCTCATGCTTCCTTGTATGGTAGATGGGGATCCACCTCTTATCTGAGGCACTCATGCTTCCTTACATGGTAGCTATTTCATTCATGTAGAAGCTTCTCCCATATTGTTCAACTTCATTCATGAGAGGTTTATGATGTCAACCTAAGAGAATTTGGAGGTGACCCCCTTTTAGGATCCATCTCTTCTTTGAGGGACTCATGTCTATCTGCATGGTCGATGGTTCATCAATGGAGAGGCTATTTCAATGGCGTTCAACTTCATCCAAATGAGGTTTATGATGTTATCCTTGGAGAATTGTGGGGTGGTCCCTATTTGGATCTACATCCTTTACGTGTTGCTTATGCTTCCCTGATTGGTATTGTTCATCAAAGTAGAGGCTTCTTCCATGGTGTTTAGCATCATCCATAGGAGGTATATGATGTCAACCTTAGAAAATTTGGAGATGGTTCATTGTGGGATCCACTTCTTCTCTGAGGCACTCATGCTATCCTACATGGTGGATAGTTCATTCATGCTAAAGCTTTTCCCACGGTGTTGAACATCATCCATGGGGGACATATGATGTCAACCTTAGGATATTTGTAGGTGGTCTGTTTTGGGATTCATATCTTTTTGAAGGCGTCCATGTTTCCCTTTATGGTGGATAGTTCATCCATGCAAATGCTTTTCCCATGTTGTTCAGCATCATCCATGAAAGGCGTATAATGTCAATCTTAGAGAATTTGGATGTGGTTCGTTTGGGGATCCACCTTTTCATCGAAGGGCTCATACTTCTCTGCATGGTGGTTGGTCCATCCATGCAGGCTTTTCCCATAGTGTTAAGCTTTTTCCTTACGAGGCTTATGATTTCAACCTAGGGAATTTAGAGGTGGTTTCTTTTGGTATCCACCTCTTCTTTGAGACGCTCAAACTTCCCTACATGATGGATGGTTTATTCAAGTAAAGTCTTCTCCCATGATATTCAACTTTATCCGTGGGAGGCTTATGATGTCAACCTTGGAGAATTATGAGGTGGTCCATTTTGTGATCTGTCTTTTCTACGTAGGGCTTATGCTTTCCTAATTGGTATATTGTTCATCCATATAGAGGCTTCTCCCATGGTGTTCATCTTCATCTGTAGGAGGCATATGATGTCAATCTTGGAGAATTTAGAGGTGGTACATTTTGGGATCTACTTCTTCTCCGAGTCATTCATGTTGTCTTGTATGGTGGATGGTTCATTCATATGCATAGGCTTCTCCCATGGTGTTCAGCTTTATCCATGGAAGGCATATGATGTCAACCTAGGAAAATCTAGAGGTGGTCTACTTTGGAATCCACTTCTTCTCCGAGACACTCATGTTTCCCTACATGATGGATGGTTNGTTCATTCATATGCATAGGCTTCTCCCATGGTGTTCACCTTTATCCATGGAAGGCATATGATGTCAACCTAGGAAAATCTAGAGGTGGTCTACTTTGGAATCCACTTCTTCTCCGAGACACTCATGTTTCCCTACATGATGGATGGTTCATCTATGCAGAGGCTTCTCTCATGTTATTTAGCTTCATCCACGAGAGGCTTATGATGTTAACCTTAGAGAATTTGGAGGTGGTCCATTTTGAGATCCGCCTCTTTTTATAGGTCGATGGTTAAAGGTTATTTCTATGGTGTTCAGCTTCATCCAATAGAGGCATAAAATTTTAACCTTGAAAAATTTGGAGGTGGTCCATTTTGGGATCCAACTCTTGTTCAAGGCACTTATGCTTCCCAATATGATGAATGGTTCATCTATGTAGAGACTTCTCCAGGGCATTGAGCTTCATCCATGGGTGGTTGGTTATGATGTCAACCTTGGAGAATTTAGAGGTGGTTCATTTTGGAATCCACTTCCACTACAAAAAAAATCTAAATGGCGAAAATAATGTTGTTGCATGAACATATATTTTGTTGCAAATATAATTTTACGACAACATTATGTTTGTTTCAGGCATTGTCATGCTATATGAGTTACAGAATGTATTTCGCGACAACTTTCGATCATTCGTCGCAATAAAAACACGCAATATTATTTGTTTGATGCCAAAAGTGTGAAATACCAACAAGATATTTGTTGCCATTATATCTGCAATACATATACGTCGCAAAAAATTAGAAGGGCGACAAGTCAGTTTATCACAATGACTATTCCAATTAAGTTTTTACGATAAAAATGTTTGCTGCTAATAATCTTTTTGCATCATTATTTCATCCTTTTGCAACATTTTTGCCATTGCTATTAATGTTTAGCAATATTCGTTGCGCATTGTCGTTAATGTTTGAGCAACATTCATTGCATGTTACCATTTTCTACATTGTTATATTTATATATATTATTTTACATATATAAAACTCATTCCACGTTACTCGATAAATATATTTATGCAATAAAAATGAGTAATAAATTTGTCTTCTAACTGAGCATAGATGATGATAAATAAATTACTTACTATTAATCTCAAAGTACAATAGATGGAACATAAGCATAAATTCTCAATTATTTTCTAGAGCCACATTTTGACAAGTCTAGTCGTCGTACAGCTAGCAGCATCTTCAAATGAAATAATTGCGTTGATAAGTATATCCTTCATAACCTAAAAGAGTAGATAAATCGGCTCCTCTAATGACTCACTACACGCTGCTTCTTCAACAGATTCATCAAGTTCCCAACCACCCTGATCACACACATTTTTATCTCAAAATCAGCACCATTTTGTGAACAATAAGAAGGTTAACACTTCAAAAAAGTAAAAAAAAAAATGAAGAAAAAAATACGTAAAATACTCTCTTTTCCGTAAAAAAGAAGTTTTAATCCCTTTTATTTGCAAGCCCAGAAAATATACAATGAATCTCATTCCGAGTACTCGTAGAAATACCCTAAATGGTGTTACAGTCTTTCTAACCTATAGAATTGACAAGGTCAATTACTTCTGAAACATCATTGCTTTACCTTTTTTTTAAACGGATCACAAGAACCTCTAACTCATCATATGTGCCTCAATCGTTACCATTCTTATATCTCTATGGAATACACCTGCAAAATTAATAGTATTAGAAAATATTTACATAAAAAAGCTATTTTACCATTGCATAGTGTATACAATTAAAAGAACAAGATAAGGAACAAAACAAAAGCCTAAACTTTTTTGTTGGTTTCATTCATTCACATACCGAAGATTTCACTGGAAAAGAAAAAAAAAATATTCTTGAAAATGTACTCGTTAGGTACAATACTTAGCACGTTAACTACAAAACTCCACAAGGCAATACCCAAGTGGTGCCTAAACATTGAGGGTAACATGAAAACAAAGCCAAAAACTTACCCTACAACAAGTCTTCGACCTCTGCTGTACCAAACAAACCTTCTTTCTTTCTGTTAAGTAAAGAGTTGCAGAAAACAGAAGGTTATTGAATCTACTAGAGTAAATAACGCAAATGAAGGGAAGAGCATACGTTTTATATATGAATTAGAACACATCAAAATGGACATTTGTACAACTATCAGCTACTCATGCAGCATGCCCTGACTTATTGTCAAATATTTATTGGCATCTCGTGAAATATATCAAAGCACATTAGCTATATAGTTTAAAACAATTAAGCACATTATCCAAGCTATCAGATCATGTGTGTGTGTGCACAAGCATGTGTGGGGCAGAGAGAAACACGTGCCCCCACCACTTCGGGTTCCAGAAATATTTCATGTGCCACCAGTACAGAATCACTTTTATCCTGCATAAAAGTAAATAATGGTTACACACTCCACTGTAGCATCCAACACGGAGGAGGACAAATGTCCTAACACTAAGTCTATAGTCATCTAGTGAAACACACCAAATATTTGCTACTATCACTCCGTTAAAGATATTTATTCGGGCTTTAAAAAAATATGGACAGGTACATTCTTAAAAAATCAATGAAATTCTCCATTCCAGTGTAGTATAAAAATTGTTTAGTGTAAGAACATAATTGAACTCTTACCGTGTGAGCACATAGCTCATATTCAGATCTTGATTTTTTTTTTTTATATAATAAAGGATAAAGCAAGAGAACAACTAATCTACGATGAATGGATGTGCATGCATGAATATGTAAAATCATGAATAATGCACATACATGCACCTAACACTAAGCAATAAGATACACAAATGCTCTTGCCATGAAGAGCAACATGAAGAACACCGCAATTATCAACATCTCTTTGATTTGAGTGTTCACTCTTCCTGGACCAAATCTTCTTAGGAAAAGATGTAATTTTAGTCAATTGAGTCATCAGTTTAGTCAAGTGACTCACTTGGTTAGTCAATAATCTAACATGAGCTGTTAGATCTTAATTATTGTTCCTAACCAAGAGCTTATGATTATTAGGTCTAATGTGGCATAAACAACACAATTATGACATGTGGAAAGAAACCTAGTACCAACTTTAGGTCGAGGAACCTTATGTTGCACAAATGATCTAGGTAAAGGGTTAACTACTTTCTTAGGCTTGACAGTGGCATGAGCTAACTTGGTTTTAGAAGATGAAGCATCATGGTTATTAGGCTTATTCAATCCTAACATGTTATCAATCTTCTTAGAACCACCAGTAAATGATTGAAGTTGGGCACTTGATTTATCTCAGTCACTAGTAAGAGTCAAAACCTTAACTTTTAAGGACTCTTTCTCCATCTATAACTTATTCAATCTACTAGTAAACTCCTCAAGTTTTACCACAAGGCTCTCGTTTTCTAACTCTAGCTTATGTGTTCTCTTTAAGGTAGAGCTATTGACCATTTTCAACTTAAGGAATTCCTCAACCAACTCATCAAAGGCCTCATAAATGTCACGCTTATCTTCTAACCCTTCCTGTGGAGTATAAGAATTCTCTATATCCTCAAAGTATCTCATTCTCATCCTTAGAATAAAATGCCATATAATTCCCTCCCTCATCAGAATTGGAGTTTTCTCTTTGATTATGAGAGCTAGACTCATCATCTGTGAGAGTAGCGTTCATAGACTTACCTATGGTCTTCTTATAAATTGAACACTTAAGATTTAACATGTCCAAAACCCTGATACTCAAGAAACCTCACATACCTCTTCCATATATCTCTAGCAGCACTCTTCTCCTGATTTATTTCCTTGATGTTCTAGAGTCGCATTTATATCTTTCAAAAGACCCATTATTATTTTTAAGGAATTTCTGAAATTTTCTAACAAGGTAGGCAAGGTCCTCATCCTTAAGTCTGTCATTAGTGGTATCACACTCTGCTTTCATAAAATTTTTGAGGACAATGGATTTGTCTTTCTTAGACTAAGGTAGGCTAGGTTCATAGGTTTCGAGAGATTTTACGAGTTTTTCTAACTTAATAGAATCTGTGTCTATGCTTTCTTCAATAGCTCTGACCTTAGGTATCAATCTCTCAGATAGGAATCTCATGACTTCTCTCACATTGTTTGACTTAGGGATTCGCTCACTTAGGTTGAAACTAGAGTTGACTATGCCATTTAATTAAGCATAGAAATCATCAAAAGGTTCATTATCAGTCATTCTAATTTCTTGAATCCTAGTGGTTAACATCTGGAGCTTAGAGTTTTTAACATTCTCAGTTTCCTCATGTGTTGTCTCTAATATATCCAAGATTATGTAGCAGTTTCACACATGGAAGCTCTCTTAAATTCCTGAGGCAAGATAGTCATAAATATCAATAGGGCTAACAACACCTACAATAATTGTAGTGAAGGCATTCCAACCAATCTCTACACTAATCCAAACTTACTCATTTGTAAACTTAAGAAAGGCTCCATTATAACCTTCCAACATGCATAATTACCACTGTCAAAACAAGGAGAAACAGAAAGTAATTGACTCATCTAGATGAAATAGGATCAAGGAACACAACTAAGGCCCCACTTGTTAGGAAATTATTTCGGACCAACGTATGAAATTAATACAATAAAAGGAACAAATCACAATTTATTAGTTTTCAGATGATTATGATATTTAATCAAATTAAACCCTAAGTTTAAACAATCAATATCATTCAGATCAAAAGAGAACAATAAATAAATAACACCAAATATGACCTAGGAAGAAAACCCCTTCTTAGGATCAAAAACCTCCTAGAAAAGTTGCCAGTAAAATTAACTAGAAAAGTTAACTTACAATTAGTCCAAATACTACTAAACCCTAGGGGACTCTGGCGGTCTAACTTGTAAATCATCAAGGAACACCTCTGCTTGTACGACCTGCACTTTCAAGAACTTTGGACTACTTTTTCCTCCACGGATCTTCAAGAACGAACTCACTCTGTAGCACTGGAATACCAAGCGCCACTTCTCCAACTTTAGAAATCTAAAAGCTTATAGGTAAAGGTAAGATTTTTTTATGTTTGATCAATGATCTACGTGTTTTGATCTTTAGGTTGAATATATAGAATTATGGTCAACAAATCAAAATAATGTTTTGTGATGAATTATGAATAATTAATCAAGAGGTTGTTGAATCAAGAGATCTTTGAATGTGTTTTGGATCTTCAATAATAAGATCTCTATAATGAAGTAATGATTTTACTACTTGTACATCAAAAATGGTATATAAGTAGCTACCGAAAATGATGTGGAAGGAAAAGATTCAATGAAAATGTTGTTTGTATTTTAAACTGTCAAATGGTAGAGCGCCATGTCACATTATAGAATCCCTTACGTAAATCTTGATATACATGTAACAAGATCCATGAAAAAATGATTCAACACAATTTGGAACAAAAATCTTTATATATATTGGAAAATAGTGCTAAAACCAAATCAAGTCTGTTCACGGATAAATATGTCGCTCGAGCTACAAGCTAATGGCAGGCTAACGTTAGCGATCAGTAGGCTACTGTTTTGAGCGCTCGAGCATAGCCAAGTGGGTAGCGAACGATTTTACACCAAGTTTTTCTCCTTAATCCATTTTTTCACATCTTGGAATCCTTAAAGACCTATACTACCAACCCCCGTCTTTTTGACTTTAATTACAACTCAAATAACTAAATTTTGGATATGGATATAGTCAATTACAAATAGAAACTCAACAACATTAACTATCAAGAGAACATTACGCAACTCTACCAACGTGTTATTTTGTTGGGTAGGCCGACAACTATATTCATCACTAAATTTCTTGCCTCGATATTGTAGTCTTACGATTTCGGCAAACAACTTCCTTAGAAGAAAATGAAAAGTTGTGATAATTACTATTATTATCTATTTAAGTTGGTTTATTTCATTTTTATGTCTACTTTAATTTTGATTTTAATTTTAATTTATTTCTTGATTAAATGTTTTAGTTCCGGACCATTTAATTGCTAAGGTTTATTTAGAACTGGGGTTCATTGTAAGTTGGTTGTTTTTTAATAATATTATATAAACTACTTGGAGCTTTTTCTTAATTATTAGTTGTTTCAATATTCATGCGCGAATGAATGCATTGTCATTGGATGTTATTTTTCTTGCTTGTCCGTGTCTATGTTGTGTAGAGTATCCATCTCAGCAAGAAAAAAAATTAGTTTAATTAAATAGCCCGAGTATCCTTAAAAATAATTAACAATGTTAGTAAAACGAGTGATCATGTCAACAATCGGTTCACTTTCCATCACGAAGAAATTTTCAAAGTCTTTAGCCAAGAGCTTTATCTTTGTTTCTCTTACTTCATTAATACCAATGTCAGTGACTTCTAATGCATGTCAAATATCATATGTGGAATCACATATGCCAATTGATCCTTTGAAAACCTGCAAGTGAACACAATTGTGAATAAGTAAAGTAATGAATAGAGTGTCAAATGACTATATGTTTGATCGAGTTAAAATTAATTGAAACTTTAATCGAATAGCAAAAAAAATTCTTGATTTTTTTAATATTAAATTCTAAATTATTAATTAAACTAATGAAAGTAAGTAAATATATTTTTCAAATATGTGAGATGTATTGTTAAGATATCGAATCTCCCTTATTATTCCATTTTTAATGTAACAATTAAAGTGACAATTTAAAATCATTTATGTTATTTAATGTTTCTAATTTAATTTAAAACATTTCTCGATAGCATTCAAATATATTCCCTTCATGTGACCTTTCTATCTCTCGATGAAAGATGTAAAAATGATAAATGTATTAGCAAGTACTAGGACACATATT
>CAIGRP010001312.1:0-10287 GCA_903798385.1 Fraxinus cuspidata
CGCCTCGCCCCGTTGCCATCCCTAAGAATGAGGACCACCTTGTGTTTCAAATGTCACAAGTGCATTTACTGTCCCTAAGGTTGTACCGAGGTACCCACAAAGTGAAATGTTTCAAAAATTAACAAACTTATACGTTGGTTACAGACTATTTACTAACTTCAAATTGTTTTAATTTACTCATTGAACTTATCTCGTTTGCACCGTATCTATCACTCATTAAAATCTATTAAATCTTTTGCTGACGTGGAGGACAGTAATCTTGCATGACAAACGGGATAAGTTCAATGAGTAAGTTGAAGCAATTTGAAATTTAGTGAGTAGTCCGTGACCAAATGTACAAGTTCAGTGATTTTTCAAACATTTCACTCAATACCCACAAAATAAATGAATAATATTGTTTTTGGATAAATCATATGTTGCGAAAACAAATTTCATGGAATGTTTTTATAGTCGGAATAGGCATGTTTGTCTCTAAAACCATCAATTACTCAAATTTGAATTTAAAACATACCGTGCAAGATAAATTAATCATGATCTAACTGAGAAAAGTAATATAAACTCATCAGGACAGTCAAGTAAAGTGCGGTTCAAACTTGAAGTAGCTACAAGTGATGTTTAGCTTTTGGTATGGTATTTTTAGTGTAATATTAACGCATTTGATTGGCTTTAAATTTTCCTTAATTTGAAATAGAAAATTAAGAAGAGGAAAAAAATAATGGAGAACAGAGCATGATTGAAGGTTCTGGACATTCTTTGTTGCAGCCTTTGTTTAATTGAAAAAACAGCTATTTTTGTTTAATTCAGCATATCAACCTTAAAAATTGGTGTGCTCATTTTTTAAATTTTAATCGAGTTCATTGGAGTTTAGGCTTTGATACCATGTTAAAACGGATGGAACCTCAAATCTTAATATAAGTATCGTTTACGAATAAGAATATTTGAAATTGAAAACTTACAAAATTTTTCGTTCGTGTTGTGCTCCCAATAATCCCATAAAAGAATTAGTAATTATTTGAAGTTTCGACAAAGAAAGAAAAATATAGTGATTTTCTTTTATCTTGAATAGTATCACAATTTCTCATAGCGGCCTCATCTATTTCTTCAAAATCGGTTTCATCCTACTAGAAAACCAACTATGTAAAAGATTTTCACAGAAGCAAAAATAAAATAAGTAATTACCAACCCCCCAAAAAGTGGAAATTAAACTCTAACAAACAAGAGAGAGAATTGGGGAATTGTTACGAGTGAGCTGGAAAACCTACTCCATCAAGAACCGCTTCACAATCTTCGCGCTTGGTTCCACCACCTGTCTTTCCCAAATATCCGTCACCCTTTTGCCGGCTAGCTTCGCCTTGAACGCCGCCGTGGCGTCTATTCTCTTCAGGTCCCACCCGGCGGCGTCCCTCAGCCGAAGGATCTTCCCCAGTTGTCTTTTAGCCAGTTGACACGTGTTGTCCTCGACTGCCTTCACTGCTTCCTCGTACGCGAGCCCATTTTCCACGTCAGCAACCTCTTTATTTTTAAATCTATTAAAATATTTTGTGAACTCTGGTACCCCAATGGCTTTTTTTAACCCGGATTGACTCACTGAGTCAGAATTGGGGTCATTGAAATAATCTGCTAACTCTTCAAACATCCCAGAGTCGAGCATGTCATCGACTCGCTTGACTAAATACTGATTCAAAACGGGTAAAGAAACATCCACCCAGAGAAAACAACAGCTGTAACGAACATGTTTACAAAAGACTGAGTTAATCGAGTCTGAATCGCTGAACACGTCTATTTCGGGACTGAATTTTTCAGCCAGAAGTGCGTAGATGAACGAGTTGGACCCACCGGCGATAATGGGCATATTACGGCGGGATAGAATCTTCGAAATGGTAGCCGCCCCGTGTGATCGATAATCGGAGGGTGTGAACTCGGGATGTGAGTTGGACGGGTGGAACTCGCCAAGGAGATGGTGGGGTACGTTTTCTCGCTCATGCAACGGGATTTTGTTGGTCGTGATGTCAAGGCCATTGTAGACTTGGATTTTATCAGAGTTGATGATCTCCGATGAAGTGAAGAATCTGGAGGCTAAGTCTACAGAAAGCTTTGATTTACCGGAGCCCGTGGCTCCCAATATCACGACTATTTTCTTATTCCGGCGAGTTCCAGCAGCGGCGGTTGTAGTGGTGGTCATATGGGCCCACCTGGGACGTTTTTTTGAAACGGAGGGACTGAGAAGAGTGTTGTGGTTTTTGTAGGGAAAGTGATGAGTTGTTGGCAAAAATATTAGTCTTTTCATAAGGAACAGAAATTGTGTATATATATATATAGAGAGAGAGAGAGAGAGAGAGAGATGTATATATATATTTTTTGTAGTGGTGAATTGATCGTACGAGTGGTACCTGATCAAGGGGAGTAATGGATGGAGGTTTGGTACAGATTAGTTATTTGTTGTGAGAATGGCGCGGCAATATTGATCAGAAAATCGCCATTTTTGATGCCCGTCATTAGCAGTTCATCTTCAAATGCTCTGTGTATTTTTTCCCTCTTTTTTTCTCTTCCTCATCAACACCTTAACCATTTATGCATTCGTTTTTCTTATTCATCAGTTCCACGCACTAAGTATGAGTTATTTTGCATGAAACAGAGATTTTAAGCAGTATGAAATGGGGAATGAATTGAAGAATTCTGTGAGTACTGAGGAGCAGCCAGGAATTTGGCCAGAATTTAACGTTTCATCTTTTCGATTTGAACCATTAGTCCCCCATCTTTAACCAATATTTTAATTTCGAAATGTGGGAGACAATTTCTGGTCAGAAAAATAATCGGCTGGGGACTAAATTGCGACACACGGTAAAGATTGGGCACTTCAATTACCAAAATAAATAAATAGAATTAAACGTTATTTTTATTTATGTGCATAGAATTATTAAAATGCTGTGATCAGCGCAATAACTGAAGCGGTGTAAGTTGTTTGGATGTGTTTACAAGCGCCGGGATCCATTACATTTTTTTGGTTGTTCAAAATAAGTGATCATTGGATTTTATTTTTGAGAAGTGATTTTCTGAAATTGTTTTCCTTTTATGAACATGTAATTAAAAAGTAGAAAAAATTACGAAAAATGTCAAAAATAGATTGATTTTTTTTTTTTGAAGAACTTATAGTTGAAAATGAATGTGGATGAGAAATGATTTTCGAAGAACCAAAATCAAAGAAGAGCTAAATAAATTGTGGATTTCACGTAATAATTGTAACTATTACTTTGGACCTAAGGTTCTAATGATGTAAGGCATGGCAAGGATTGAATGTCAAGTCTCAATTTTTACAAATTTAGACCTGTTAAGTCGAAATAAAGTGATTTTCTAATTTTTAATATTGTAGACTAATAAATAAATAAAATAATATAAATTTTGAAAATTTATAGGAAATTGTACATATTTTTTTAAAAAGTTTTTAATAAAAGCTTAATTGTCAAAAATATAAATGTTCCAAATCAACAATGGTGAATTTTTTGGACTTATTTTCTTTTATGTTTAACGACGATTAAGCATTTTGTTGAGATAGACTCAAAACAAGAAAACATCACTTACTTTTTTTCCGCATAAGGCGCTTAGGCGAGGAATTTTCTCTGAGCCACGAGCAAGTCAGGCCAACTTTTCGAGAAATCGACCTTGATTAGCTTTCACCAAAAACTCTTCTAATCACAATAAACACTGTTAAAAAATTATCCAAACATAAGAGTAGTTGGGTAGATTAAAAATTGATCTATTTGAGAGACTTGGTTGTCAAAGTTACTTATAAACTGATTAAATGTGTCGTTTTACAGGACTTTTGCTTTTGGTAAAATAACATTTTGAGAAAGTTATATTAGATTAACTTCATATAAAAGTTCTTTTAATCAAATAAGTTCAAATGAAGCTTTATAATCTTGAAAGAGTTTTGAGTTTTTGAAGTCATTTCAAATGACCTCAAACTTTAATTTTATCCATATAATCTACTATTCATAATTTTTACTTACATTTTACACTTTACTATCCACACGTTTTATGGAATTCCACAACTTCTAATTTAATAAAAGCTTTGCCAAACATAAAGTATGCTACTTTATTTATACGAATTTGCCTCTAGGCATATGGATGTTGCTAAAGTTGATAAAAATTTGTGCGAAATGGTAGTGTGAAAGTAAATAAAAGTTGTAGGTTCAATATGTAAATAAAGATAAAATTTGATCAAATTTGACCAGCTTTTAACAAATAATCACTCTCTTTGAGCTTGTTCAGATTGTCTATGGTAATGATTTTCATTATCTTCCCTTTTGTTCATAAAATCTTGACCAACTAGATAGATGCCTTCAATAATTAACGCTTTCCAAAATATTTAGTGAGTCGACTGAATGAAGCAATTATCAATATTCATCCAATTTTATAATCACTGGTTAAAATTTTTATTATGAATATAAACACATGGTTCTAAGAAAAAATATGATCAACTCCCATACTACCCGGCTAAATTATATATATATGAATGCATAAATCTTGAAACGGTTTCTTCCTTCTCGCAAATTAATAAATTAAGAAAATGTCTTTCCGATTTTTGGAATTTTCACATGAAACTTACCTTTCAATTTTTCATCAAAATCCTTATAAGAAAAAAAATGCCTACTTCTTCGAGAGTTTTTAATCATGGCAATTATTAGGGTATATAGATTTGACCCCACGATTTTAGGCTATGATCATGGATCAAAGTTTCCAACAATTGCTGCCCCAATTTGTCTAAGCATTTTTTTACATACAAAACTATGTGACAAAATTTTAAAATCTAAATGTATTTAATTAATATAGTAAATGAAAATAATTAATTTGGCCTTCATGGTTGGACCTCATTACGAATTTCTGACTAGTAATTTGCATGATATTGTGAATGTTGTAAGAAAATTAAATTTCTAAGTGTAATTCAAGCAATAATATCAACGTGGTTTGGACACGAATTGAATATGTTATAGTCTAATAGATCGAAGATCTTGGGCAAAATTATATAAATTAAATTGTCAAGCTTTTGTTGTACTACACTTGCCTCCAATTTCGTGACTATGGTTAGGCTATAATGAGCATTGAATGGTAATTAAGATGTGTTGATGCTACCTCATATTGAGCCTTCAAAGCAACTATTGTATTATGGCTACAAATTGCAATAATAGTTTTAAGAATATGATGTCAACCTTATCGAAGGACTCTCCCGACCAAATAAAAAATATGTAATTGAGCAAATATTCTGATAACCATTTGAACTAGCTCCAAAGGCTTAATTGGCTTGCGATTGACTCTGGATAGGATGCCCATATAAGGTGTAGGGAAGGAGTTTAGATTGGACAAATTTTTGTTTGACAAGTGTTCATATAAATGTCGTCTTCAAACACAATACTTAAATGGCATATTAGGTTTACTTTTATTTAAAATGTCTATCAAAATTAAATATTTTTGTTAATTGACAAAGAAATGGATGAGAATAAACATTCACGTCTAATTTTATAACATAAAACTAACTATTTATCTTTTTGCATATGGTCAATTACTTTAGAATTTAATCCAATCACGTTGCGATATGGAACTTGTGTTATATTTTGACCTAACTTATGTTGGTACGTATATTTCGTTAACTTTTAATATCTAGACCTAGTTTTTTCTTAATTATAAATCACATGAAACTAGTTATGTAATTAACAACTAAAAGTAGGTACCAAATGTCATTATATATAGAGTTAGTGATATAAAAATGTTAATTAGCCTTCTCGTATGTGAGTGGACAGTAATTAATATGAATATAAAGTAGTTGGTCGTTGTCAATGACTTCATGCTTCTATCACAGGACATAACTAGCCACAAGAATATTTATTGCTAATGTTACTAGGGGATTGTGAATCCTCTATTCTTCTATGATTTTCTAATACTCAAGTGATTTACTTCTTTAATTTCATATACAACTTGGCACCTAATGACAAACGCAGTCGATATATTAAGAAAATTATACTCAAAGTCAACAAGCTAAGAACACTTCCAATACAATAATGTACATTGTTGTAAATGTGGCAAGCTAAATAGGAGATAGAGAAGACTATGGGTCACACTAATTGTAGGCTCCTTGTACAAGAGAGAAAATGTCGAGAAAGAGTGAATATAAACTATGAAAAATCAAATGGACACATTGAAGGTGCTCTAACCAAGTCAGTAGACAAACAAAGAACCTCGTGTGAATAGTTTCGGAGCCAGAGGCAACTCAAGCTATTTAAGGGCTTAAGGCAAAATCTTCAAAGGGGGCATTTCAAGGTATTAATAAAAAAAATTATTGGAGAAAATTATTATTGATGTAAATTTTATCGATAATCATCAACAATAAGACTGTTGGTAATTTTGATTGAAATCAATATATAGTAATAATTCAGACATAATTATTGCTAACATAACATTAGCGATCATCGATACATTATCCGCAATTATCATCGACAATGTCATTTGTGATACTATTGGAATTCACCTACGGATCTTCAGCCATCAATGAGAACTGCCGCGAATGTTGATGGTATGACAATATGTGATTATGATTGAAATCAATGTAAGTTTGTGATAAGGGGTGTTACGAGCCGAGCCACGAGCCGAAACGTGAAGTTCAGGCTCGGCTCGAGCAAAAATGATTCGACTTTTTTTGGCCCGAGTCGAGTTGAGCAAAAGTTCGGCAAAAAACGAAAGCTCGACTCAGGCCTTAGCGGGCCGAGCCGGCTCATCTTTTTTCGTAATAATTTTAATTTTTTTAAAGAATTAAAAATTTGTGCAATTTATATTGACGTGAATTTAAAATCTATTTTTATAATTCTTAAATCTTTTTTTAATAAAACTCGGCTCGACGGGCAGAAATGGCCCATGACACGGGCCCACAAGATGGCTCGCTCTAGCCGATACCCCAAAATGGGGCTAGACCTGAGCTGGCTCGACGAGCCGAGCCACGGGCTGTCCCGAATTGGCGAGTCTTTTTGACATCCCCACAGATAGAGAAGACTATTGGTCACACTAATTGTAGGCTCCTTGTATAAGAGAGAAAATGTAGAGAAAGAGTGAACATAAATTCTGAAAAATCAAACGAACACATTGAAGATGCTTTAACCAAGTCAATAGACAAACAAAGAACTTCATAGGAATAGTTCCGGAGCCAGAGGCGACTCAAGTTATTTAAGGAATCAAGGCAAAATCTTCAAAGGTGGCATTTCGAGGGTGGTAGTAATAATAATAATAATAATAATAATAATAATAATTTATTGGAGAAAATTATCATTGATGTAAATTTTATCGAAAATCATCAACATTGTGACTATTGGTGAATTGATTGAAATCAATATATAGTAATAATTTAGACGAAATTATTGCTAACATAACATTGGCGATCATCGATACATATTTATCCGCAATTATCATCGACAATGTCATTTGTGGTACTATTGAAATTCACCCTCGGATCTTCAACCATCAATGAGAACCGCCAGCAATTGTTGATGGTATGGCAATATGTGATTATGATTCAATGTATGTTGGTGATTCAAATGAAATTAAAGAAAACGATACTAGTGGTAATCTTCGAGTACCCTCATTAGCGATTAGCAGCAGTATTGTTATTGGTAATATTGTCATGAATCACCAATGAGGGTTCAATCACAATAGAAATCCATCAGTGTTACTAATAAAATTTTATTCTTTCTGTATTTTCTTTCCTTTTTTTTTATAAGATATTGGCACATATGTTAAACATCTTTTTATTCTTTCCTTATAATATTGCTGACTCATATATTATTTTTTATAACTTTTATGTTGTTCTCCAACAGAATTTTTTGTTAGTATTTAATTTTCACAATTTATTTTTTGGAAAAAAAAATCGTTGTTAAACCATTTATGATAATATTACTAACTGAAAAATGTTCAGTCTTTAAATACCTTTTTAGCTATTGTCTGGTGGGAATTAAATTACCTTTTTAGTAGATTTTGATAAAAATTGATAAAATATATGGTTAAAAAATTGTGGGTCTTATGAAATACGTGATTAACATTAATTGTTGACTTTAACTTAAATAAAATTTTGTAAATTTAAAAAATGGGAGGCCTTCAATTTAGTTTAGATTTTTCATAAGAAAGCTCATAGTCGGATATCAATTGTTTTTAATTTGTTGCCAACATAAAAATTACAAAATTGAAGCTTTCCAATTCATCAATCAAACATGAATCAACAACTATTGGTGTATGATATGATTCAACAAGTTTCGATCTTGTTATATGCATGTTAGGTTTTAATGTAACTCACAATTTTGTAAACAAAAGGATTGAAATTAATATTGTTATAAAAGAGTTTTTAAAAGTCAAAGGGTCAAATAGTAAGTTAAAAGTCTTAGGGTTCGAGTATGGAATAAAGGAGTAAACGTCGCCGCAATTTCGCTAGCCTATCGCCCAGCTGTTGCTCGAGCTATAGAAACAAAAGCTGTGTTGCTCGCTTGTCGTATGGACTTTGCTCGAGCGAGACACCATCGCTCGCTTGTTGCTGAGATCTCTCTTGAGCGACGGTATTATCCGAAAAAATCTAATTTGCGTTTTTAAGGCTTTTTACACGGCCCATTCTACCTAATTGCCTTCAACTAGAAATACCCCACATCGTGCACGAAATTTGGTGGTTGTTCATTGTACCTCTTTTCTATAGCATATTCATATCGTTCTTTGAAAATTCAAGAGTATGTTTATGTATTGATTCAATCAATTTACTCTTGAGATTATACAATCGCAGATTGGGAGAAAAACATCAAATCCATTGAATCCAAAACACTTTTAGGAAGGTATTTTCTCAATTACACTTCAGATGCTGCTGAAAGTTGAGAAATGTTGGACTACAAGCACAAAAAGGGGACGTTCTTGAAATTTCACTTGAAAGAGACAATTGTAGAAGATCGAGAGCTAATAGGTTCAGCTGATTTTGGTGGTAACAAGAATTAGATTGGGAAGTCTAGTGGAGTTGGCTATGCAGCATTTTACTGTAAATCCGTATTATTTATAGTAGATGTAACTTGTTTGGTCCCGAAATTTTTATACATAAATATAAATGTATCTAACATTTGGCATCCTATGCCAAATCAGAAAGGCACCAAGTGTAGATTTACAACGATTGACGTTTATTTTTTTTTATGTCATTAAGCGTGACCATTGGGAATTTATTTATTATATATTTGTGTCATTTCCTGAGAAATTGTACGTCATTATCCTTGTGTTAGGTTTGAAACCTTAAAATTTAGGTAAATATTGAATTTATTATCTTACATGTACGTAGCATACATGAACTAGGTTAAGGGAGGTCAAATCTCATGTGGTACGTAGGTTGTCAAAACATTAGGCGTCAATTTAGAGAATGAAGTGCAGTAATTGATGTTGTTAGATAAGGAAATTTATCAATATTTTTTTGAGTCGGTTTATGTATATTTCATTTCTAGTTCACCTTTTGCAAATATATATAAATCACTCATAGAACATGTAGAGGTAAGTGAGTTATATACAAGATGAAGTTTATATATATAATATTTTTCACACTTAATTGCAAAAGTTTTGGTTATAGTAGATTGATTTGGTGTTGGATTATCTATGTGAGTAGATTGAAATCAACTTAAGATGTGTCGATTTGCGTATTTTGTCGGGGTGAGAAGTTTCCTCTAATTTGAATTGTTGACGGACTATGATGTTGTCACTGTTTATTAATACAAATTTGTGCACGGATTGAGACGCATAGAAATATAGAAAAATGGCTATTATATTATTCAATTTTGTTTAAATTTCCATTGAAGAAGTGGAAATGTCCTTAATTTCTTGCCAAACTTATTGAATAATCTAACCAGTTAAATAGCCATTATAATCTAAATAATTGAAATAAAAATGCTCTCCATGTAGTAACGTTTTCCATCCAAATTAATGTCCTCTATTTTTCTTTTTCCATTCAAAATGTTGTGATACCCGGGAGTCATTGGAGGTAATCATTTCAAATCTAGTGGATTCAAATTTGACCATCTAAGTCTAAAAATTACAACTCTTTTTTGAATGCAACAATTCTTCAATCGTTACTCCTTTTCGTTCATTGCTTTTTTCCATATAATGTCATAAATATCAAGAAATGCTCATCCCCACCTCACCAACCCACAAGAAGAAAAGGTTGAAGAAGAACGAGAATGAAAACGAAGGTTGGAAAGATGAAAATATCATAAACGAAGGTTGGAAAGATGAAAATAT
>CAIGRP010001314.1:0-17673 GCA_903798385.1 Fraxinus cuspidata
CCCAATTAAGGCATGTTTGATATGCCTTTATTTTCCATGGAAGTTGTAATTGAAATTCAATTTCTTACTTGTCATGTTTGATTGCACTTTTTTTTCTCTGGCATTGGTTTTCCACCTTTACTAGTTTTCTTTCCACCTTTACTAGTTTTCTTAGTTTTAGTTGAATTGAAATTCCCACCTTTTAGGTGGGAATTGAAATTTCATCTTTTTTTTTTTTTTTCCCCCCCCCCCCCCCCCCCCCTCATATGGACCAACTTTGTTGTTGATGGATTCTTTGGTATATATTGAAAAAGTTACATCTACACTAGACTATAGATTTCCCTTTTTTAACATTTTTTCCTTTAATTTGCTAGATTGATCATGGTAGGCAGGGGCATATTCGGGATCGAATTACAAGCCGAACTCATATGTAAAAAATAAAACAAGAAAAATTTTGTTTTTACATACATTTTTTTTCCTACTAAAAAAATTTCAATGAGTTGGGGACTGGAGATCTTCCTCATCCATCAGCTCGGAGAGCTTGGTGAATAAAATGAGTGGGTCTATCAAATTTTCAATAGTACTCCAAATGCTTAAGAACATAATAGAGAGAGTCAATTCAATCTCTATACGAGTGAGCCGATTGACAAAGGCTTCAAGTTTTAAACCGTCGATAACTAAATAAAATATTTTGATAAATTTATTTACAGACGAAAAATACTAACGATAATAAGTGATGAATATTATTGACAATAATCCGCAGGTAAAAAATAATCATTTTACGTTAAAATGGAGTTTTTCATTGATAATTTTGAAAAATATAAATTACCCATTCAAATTTCTTCGTTAAATAAAAAATAATATTATCTTTTAGTAATATTAGAAAGTAAATATTTTAATAATTTGATGTCAACGGAATTTCATAAATAAATAAATGTAAACTTAGATATTACTGTAGAAAAAAATTATTCTATAATTATGTAATTTAATAATATAAAATAAAAACAAAAAATAAATTATAAATTACAGGAAAAATATTAAAAAATAAAAATAAAATGAAGAAATAATAAATGTTTCTCCACTAGCAATCAAAGTAACTTTGATGTCGATAATGGGGAATGGGTGTTCGTCAATTATCAATGACAATATTATTGTTGAAAATTTTATCTGAATCATCAACGGTCATTAAATTTCATCAAGTACAATAAGTGATTCTGCCAATGATCGCCTTTCATTGATTTTTCTATTGATTAACATTGAAAATGTCCCTTTAAGAGTTTTGTGGAATGTCTCATTTTATTTGACACGTCTCTGATAAGATATGATGTGACTTATTGTCTATTGCACATAGATTCTATTGGAAATTTTTCTCTTGATGTAGTAGCACTTTAGAAACATAAGTTTCGTTTACTTTCAATATATTATTTTATAAATGTTTCTTACATATCAAATTGTGGTTAAGTTACTCATTCTTAAATCTTGGTCAAGGCTCCCCAAGTATCAATGTTGAAGCGCTAGAGGCCTTCCTCCTCATCTTCTCTCAAAGATTTTCTTGCTTGCTTTCATGTGTTTCACCCAAGGTTCTTGACTCCTTGGCGATTTGGGAATCCAAGTTCTACAAATAGATCAGGTGGCCTCTCATTATTCAATTATTATGGTCATTTTTTATGAGGAAAAATAATTTAAAATATTTAATATGTCAACATTATAATCAAAGTGATTTAATATTACATGAATATGATATAAATAAGAAAATAATTATATAACATATTTATACTTTAAACATAGGATTTCACGAAAATTATATCATGACATTAAGTACTTCTAAAACTATGTTTGGTAAAAGTTGTTTTAGGCAAATTATAAATCACGAGTTGAACAATCGATAAATACATGGACTTCAAAAAGAAAAAAAAAAAGAACTCCATTACTGTAATTGTTATCAAAATCATTTCCTCTTTAATATTATCCAATCATATTTAATAGAATTTATGTAATACATAATTCATAATATTGATTAAGAATGTCGAAGAAGATGCCTTGTTTTCTTTTTTCTTTAATTTCAACAATCAAGATCATTTTATTTATAAAATCAAATTTTAGTAATTCAGACTACAATTCTATCAAATTTCCTTTGGTGCAAGTTGAGGGCGTTACACCATGAAATTGTCGGAGTTTGATGAGGTGGATACAATGACGTCACACTGCCCAATACACTTTCTAATGATGATTAAAAAGCTAAAACTAAGTGGGACTTGGAAGTTATGGATAACTTACATTAAAAATCTTTGTAAAGGTTGGCACCATTCATGATCTATTGTCTTCGGTTGACATGATAATTTTTTATTTTTTTTTTACTGTTGACGTGTCAAGAAAATTTTAATTATAATTGAACGCGTCGACAGTAGATTTTTTTTAATTTTTTATTTTTATCTAATCTACTGAGGACAGAATATCAATTGTAAATGTTGGCATCGATTTTGATTAGCAACGGAATTTTGATAAGTTGATTTTAGTTGTAAAAAGTACTACATTAAAATCTTAGTGCCCAACACTTTCTAGCCGTACTTTTTCTTTAAAGCGTATTATCCTATAAAGATCGATGAATATGTGTTCAAGTTTTTATTTTTATAAATTTTAAACGTCAAACAAACCATATTATTAACGATTGCCTTTTACAAATTGTAGAAGATATAACGGAAATGATACAATCAATCCCCGGTCTATTAATTATACTTTTTGTAGTTAAAGAAGCTTTCGCAATTGATTTTCGAGAAAATAATTAAAGCTTAGCATTTGTGATGATTGATATTCTTTTTAAATGTCACATACATATACTAACTAATTAACAGTCGAGATAAAGAATAAAAGTCGAATTTACAAGTGTGAAAATGGAAGTGAGAAAGACACAACAAAAACTTTCCCAAGTAAAATTCAAGAGTTCTAATTTACACAATAATATTTTGTTTAGCGCAAAGTTCGAATTGAATCCAACGGTCCAAACCCGTGATCTACCCTACATCACCTCCCCGCCATTTCTTCCTCCAACAAACTTCACCTCCCTCTTCTCCCAAATTCCTCATTCGTCAAACTTGTTTATTGTACAGAAATTTTTTCAAAATGGAAATACACGATGATGATTATAATATCAAAATTCACATTAAAATCTCTATTTTATTAATCGTGTTGTCATCGGCAACAGTAAGCCATGCAGCCCCTTCCACCAGCACCACCGGAACAGATAACCCAACTGCCGTCCAGCTCGTCACGCAGGCCTTGTTTAGCCGTTTCAGCAATTTTTCTGCCTTGTTCAGCGGTGATATTCTTAAAGAATTCGGTTATTGCATTAGCAATGTGTGAGCGCCTATTTCTTCCGATTTCTATTAATTTTGGATTTTTTGGAGATTGGTTGTGGTTTTTGTTCTGTTTTAAGGTTTAATTCGTCCACCTACAGTTTAGGGAGAATTTGAAGTTGTTAATTTTGCTTTAGGGATGCTGAGTGGGATGCGGCATTTAATTTCTCGAAGAATACAGATTTTTTGTCCGCTTGTATCAAAACGACAAAAGGTATATATGAAGCTCCCTATTTTATATTTTAGCCTATTTTATTTTCAAACTTTTAGTCTCGTTGGTAGGCTGTAAAAACCGTATCAGTGGCAACTGTATTGTTATAGTAAAGTTCATGATCAAAGGAATGTTGGGATGTGGAGAAGAAGTGTGGGAAGCACAAAGTTTTTGCTTCTTGAGGATTTTCTCCAAAATTCGTAGAAATGTATAGGGGAACGAAGAATAATCACTATTCCATCACTACTGGCGTTCTTTGTCCTTCAAAAAATTATATCCAAAATATTTGATTTTCATCTTTGTTCTGAGATTTGATCAATGTCTATGGTGGACTGACAGGTGATGTGATGCAACGGATGTGCACAGCAGCAGAAATTAAGTTCTATTCGACTAGTTTGATACAATCTGCTCTAAAAAGTAACGGTGGGGCAAGGAGCAGCAACTACTTGAAACCTAACAAGAACTGTAACTTGACCTCATGGCGTTCTGGTTGTGAGCCAGGATGGTCATGTAGTGTCGGAAAGGACAAACAAGTTGACCTTAAAAACGATAAGGACATGCCTCAGAGAAATCTTGATTGTCAACCTTGTTGCGAAGGCTTCTTCTGTCCTCATGGTCTTACCTGCATGATACGTGAGTATTAAGAAAACGATCAAGACTGAAATCTTATAGTTGTATTTGTTTGAATAAGACTATATTCTACTGCCGCCATAGAATCCTTTGTCCTTCATCAGTATATTCTGTTGAAAATAATGACATTGACTTCTTCGTCCATTTTTGTAAAGAACGGGTTTTGTAATAGTGATTTTTTATAGAATGTGTAGTTAAAAGTAAGGAAAAATTTTAGGTTTACATACAAAATTATTTTATTGGAAGAATGTGTGGTTGAAAATAAATTTGAGGAAAAATGAATATTTAGAGAATGGGGGTCCAACAGGGGTCAATATCACCTAAATCATCATTTTGTAATCTGCTTGTTGCTTAATATGACATGATGTCTGTTCATTCATCTCCAATACCCCCTCCAACTTGCTGCTTTAGTGCAGATACTTTGTTCGATAGCTTCCCAAAAGCTTATGAGCTCCATAAGCTTACTCGCTAAATAATTAAATATAGAAAGGCTTATTTTTGGCATTCTATTGTTCTTACCAAAAAAAAAGTAAATAAATAATTTTGTCATAAAACTAATGTGGAATGTTTCATCACCTGGCTTCCGTTTAATTGCTAGTCTTCTCAAATGATATATTTCCTTGTTCATTCTTGAACCTTTTTTACATGGTGGAGCACATGAACTCTAACATTTTTCTCCCCCCTATCATGAAGCCTGCCCATTGGGCTCATACTGCCCTCTTGCAAAACTAAACAAAACTACTGGCTTCTGTGATCCGTAAGTTAGATTTTTCCATAAAGTTCACTATTTTATGTAGTATTATGTTTTTTAACTTTTATTTGATATTGATCATAGCGAAAAAATTGCAGGTACCGATATCAACTGCCTCCGGGTCAGACAAACCATACCTGTGGTGGAGCAGATGTTTGGGCTGACATTTTGAGTGGCAACGATATATTCTGTTCAGCAGGATTTTACTGTCCCAGTACCACTCAGAAAATCCCTTGCAGTCGTGGGTATTAATTGTTATTCCGAAACTCTGAGCATGTGTCTCTGGACTACTTTTGTGTTTCAAATTGTTCTTTCTTCTCTGCATGCTTTAGTAATAACATGTCATCTCTCTCCTCTCCTCTTCTTGTCACTTTGGTTCATATTTCCCTCATGTTCAGAGATTTTCTGGTGCCTATTTGTTCTACTCACATACTTCTCATTACTTTTTTTGGATTTTACAGACACTATTGCAGGACAGGTTCTACAGCTCAAACTAGTAAGTGCAATACTATTGTTTAATACTTGTACAGTTTCCCAGTATGTGAATACCAGTTTCTCTAGTGCTTGAGGGGTAAGGGAAGAACTAAACATTTTCCGTTGACTCACATGGTTTGGGAACTTCAAGTAACATAAGGAACTAAGGTCACTCATACTCCGAGAGTTCATGCTTGCTTGTCAGGCATCTTCTATCTTTAAACCGATCGAGCAAATCTTATGTAAGGTCTCTTGGGTTCAGATGATCTCTTAGAATTTTAGTCAGAAGACTTTTTTAGGCCAAGGCCCAAGAACCAAGATATAGAATTAACTTGGTACTTGAATGTGAATAAATGACATTTTATTACAATTCCTGACACCTAAAAACATTGGATGGATTTCCCTGTGATTTACTATTTACGCTATCAAACTAGATATAGATTGTGCTTCGAACTAGCAGTTTTTTTTTAACTTATTTAATTGAAGTTCAAAAAGAATTTAATCTATAGTGCTACCAAACAACACGAACCTTTTGTGTTACTGCTGTGTCCCAAATTGACAACTATATGTTCTTTTATAAGCACTTTTAGTTTTTATTCTTATCTCCCACTTGTGTTTGCACCATGCCATTCATTTCTTTCTTCTTTGCGCGTGATATATTGGTTATTTTAGAAAAATATGTGATTATTGTGAATCAATTTGCAGAGTGCTATCAGTTGGCAACTTGTGAACGACAAACTACAAACCAAAATATCACAGCATATGGGATCATGTTTTTTGTAAGTCATCATCTCCATCTTACAAACAGGTTAAATTTTTGCATTTATCGAGTCTCCGGATAATTGATGTTGCATATATGTCTTAGTACATGCCATATGGACAACAAGTCTTTAACCGTCCTCTTCCAATTAATCATTAGGTTGGAATCACTCTTGTACTTATCATTATATACAACTGTTCTGGCCAAGTTCTCAGTGACAGAGAAAAGAGGCAGGCAAAATCTAGAGAAGCTGCTGCAAGAAGTGCTAGGGAAACAGTACAGGCACGCGAAAGATGGAAATCTGCAAAAGCCACTGCTAAATTGCATGCAAGTGAGCTTCAATCACAACTATCACGAACATTCTCACGAAAAAAATCTGTAAGGCAGGACCAGCAAAAGATCTCAGGCCAACCTAAACCTGGATCAGATGCTGCATTGCCACCCATGCCTGGTGGTGCATCTAGGTCAAAAGGTAATAAGCAAAGCAACCTCACAAAAATGATGCAAGATCTTGAAGAGAATCCTGACGGCCATGATGGATTCAATATGGAGATTGGAGACAAGAATTTGAAGAAGCAAATGCCAACAGCCAAGCAATTGCATACTCGCAGCCAAATTTTCAAGTATGCGTATGGTCAAATTGAAAAAGAAAAAGCAATGCATGAGCAGAACAAGAACTTGACTTTCTCTGGAGTAATATCAATGGCATCTGAAAATGAAATCATTAGCAGGCCACCTATTGAGGTTTTCTTTAAGGATCTGACTCTAACTTTGAAAGGCAAAAGGAAGCATTTGTTAAGGTGCATAACAGGGAAACTAGTGCCTGGCCATGTCTCCGCTGTCATGGGTCCATCAGGTGCTGGGAAGACAACATTTCTTTCTGCCTTGACTGGAAAAGCTACCGGTTGCCTCATAACCGGTTCAATTCTCATAAATGGGAAGAATGAACCAATGCAATCCTACAAAAGAATTATTGGATATGTTCCCCAAGATGATATAGTGCATGGGAACTTGACAGTGGAAGAGAATCTCTGGTTCAGTGCTAGATGCAGGTATGCTGCTATGAATTTATAATGAATGTTACCTGTAGTGTATTTCTTTTAGTAGGCAACTATAATATGTGCTTGACTGGTATTAGCTATAGGAGTATCTAAAAAATCCTTCAAATGGTCTCTGATCTTTTCTAGGTATTGTTGACATTACCTCATTTCCATCCCCTCGCTTCCAACACACTCCAAGAAGCAAGGTTTGATAGAATAAAAATATCTTCTGTAGGGTTGTCCACTTTTGAAAATTTACTCCATGATTTTCAATATTTATTTTGATTCTGTTTTAAAATCACTGTTGAAACATTCATTATCTCGAGTTTAATATTCTCGTGTTAAAAGAGACTATATTTGGTGTAACATGATCAATGGAAAGATGGATCCTGCAGATTTTATTGATTTTTCAGTGACCACAAAGTATGAGATGCAGCCTGCAAGAAGTGGACATACATGTCCCACATGGAATATTCTGGGGCCAAATATATATTACAAACTAAACCTGATTAACAGTAAATTTTGGTTAAGCACACATTTCTATTATTCTTCCAAGTAGGTTTGTGATTTGAGTATCCTTATGGTATTTAGGGATCATTTTTGGTTGGTTTGTGATTTGAGTATTATTATTTTAGCTCTAGATTTTCTTCTTGGAATTTAAATAGTAATTTAATATTTTCTTCTAGCACTAAGATAATTTTTTGATTTTCCTGTTGCACTAGAATTTTTGTTGCATTATATAAATAAGAACACTGGAATTTTTTGAAAATAGGGACTTGCTGAATAAAAAGTTGAGTCTTTTCCATTATCTTCCAAATTCTCTATATTCTTTAGGAATCAAGAAGTCCAAATTCTCAGTGTTCTGTTGGAATCAACAAATCTTTGATGCCTATTTTTTAGTATCCACGAGTGAATCTATAAAAAGTGAAGCAATGTTCGTGAATTCTGTTGTTCTCATTTTCGTACGTGCTTCCCTGCATCATTGTAGTTGGATATAATGAGTCTTTTATCAACTGTTCATATATTTCGAGCCTATCTGATGTCTCTTGGCCTCTTGCATATGATCTTCACTCAACCTTGATTTTTTCCAACTATAGAATGCTTAACATCCAGATAGGTTCACAGAATCAATTATCTGACGTTAAAGAGTTCAGTCCAAATCTGCACACAACAAATTTAGTAGTTATCTTTTAAACAGAGCCAAGAGTATTATCTGATGTCAAATAGTTCAGTCCAAATCTGCACACAACCAATTTAGTAGTTATCTCCCAAACTGAGCCAAGAGTATTGAACTTGCTTCTTGCTGCTAGGTTATGATTGTATCTTCTAGTTTGTTCCTTCGTCATATTGATAATGAACCTTATTTTTACGCTTATCATTGCAGACTCTCAGCTCATCTCCTAAAACCAGAAAAAGTCCTAGTTGTTGAAAGAGTCATTGAGTCATTGGGCTTGCAGGCTGTTAGAGATTCTCTAGTAGGAACAGTAGAGAAAAGAGGAATCTCTGGAGGCCAGAGAAAGCGAGTAAATGTTGGGTTGGAAATGGTTATAGAACCTTCTTTGTTGATCTTAGATGAACCTACCTCTGGTCTGGATAGTTCTTCTTCTCAGCTACTCCTTAGAGCCCTTCGCCGTGAAGCTCTTGAAGGAGTAAATATATGCATGGTGCTTCACCAACCAAGGTAATTCTGGCTTTCAAATCTATTCTGTTTTTATCTACCATAGTTGCTTCTCCACCTTTATGGTTACACATTGAACATTCCTCTGCAATTTAATGCATTTCTTCTTTATCCTGCCTTTGCATTGTATAAATAAATTAATAATCAATATTACTTACATGCCATATTCTAATGTCTAATCATAACTTGAAAATTGGATATGCAGAAGCTATATATAAAGAAATTTACATTAGCGCTTAAATTACCTCACTGTCACTTTTAGATGCCAGTTGGTTTACAGAACGATTGATTTTAATACATTTATTTGCCATGACTCTTCTCAAGTAACTGACTGTTCCCTGCTTCAGCTACACCTTGTTCAAGATGTTTGATGATATAATACTTCTGGCTAAGGGTGGTCTTACTGTATATCATGGACCAGTGAAGAAAGTTGAAGAGTACTTTGCTGGCCTTGGGATCAATGTCCCTGAGCGTGTAAATCCTCCAGATCATTTTATTGACATCCTGGAAGGAATTGTGAAACCAAGCGCAAGCTCAGGTGTGAACTATAAGGAGCTTCCTCTCAGATGGATGCTTCATAATGGGTACCCTGTACCACCAGAAATGCTCGATTCTGCTGCAATCGCAGCATCTTCAACTGGAGATTCAGCTCACGGAGCAAGTCCAGCTGCAGCTTCTGGGCCAGGTCAATCTTTTGCTGGAGATCTATGGGAGGACGTCAAATTTACTGTTGAACAGAAGAAAGACATCATACAACTTAATTTCTTAAAGTCAAAGGACTTATCCAACAGACAAACCCCAAGTGTGCTCCAGCAATACAGATATTTTGTTGGACGGTAATTTCGATTGTCTTTTGACCTTTATTAGCTAGTGTACAAGAATTACTCTTTGTTCAATGTGCCAAGCTTAGCACCTTTTTCCGTCAAGGTCCTACTTATATTCTCTAAATTCTCAAGAGGACCATTACGTTTAGCTACAGATTTCCTGACTTTATGTTGTCATAACATTTAAACTCTTCAGGTGGTTTTGATTTTTGTTCTTCCAGTAATTGATATCTGACTATGTGTTATGACAATCATTTTAGACTTGGGAAGCAACGATTACGAGAAGCTAGAATACAGGCTGTAGATTATCTGATCTTACTATTAGCAGGAATTTGCTTAGGAACGGTTGCCAAAGTGAGTGATGAGACATTTGGATCGATGGGATATCTTTATACTGTAATTGCAGTTTGTAAGTTTTAAACCTCAGCATTTTTACCTTGTATAATTCCTTATGGATTAATTTGTTTGAAATTAGGTAATCGTGTTTTCAATGTGATTAACTTCTCCTAAATATTGACTTGCAGTAATGTCACATATATTGCATGCTGATATTTCAATATTGGCACTACCACTAGTACGATCATATGATGATGACCTTTTTACATCAATGATGTGTCAGATACAAATATTTCATTACACGGACTTTGTTTCTAAATCACGAAACCTACATCTACTGCATAAACTTATAGGAAAAATTACCAGGACAATGTTGTTTGTGTAAGCACTTTTCAGTCTTTGGACATGCTTAACATACAGGGACAGAAAGGTTCATGACATGTACACTGGTATATGCTGTTACATTTCACGAAGTTTCCTGCAGCAAGTCTATATAGGCCTTAGCTAATTAGTATGATACCTTTTCGTTATTTGGATCTTTTTGTGTCATAGTCACCTATAATCCTTTCCCTAAGTAATCATTTTCTCCATCTAATTGCTCCTTAGTAACTGTTTGGTTAACTGTACGCAAGGCCTTACTTGAACAGGATATGTTCTACAGGCTCGCACTCTAAAACCAAGAGTTTTAAATAGATGGGCTAATGTAATAAAACTTAATTATGAGTATATGAATAATTAATTACAGAGTTTTAATGTAGTTAAATTGTTATGAAGTGAACAATTAAGATATGTTAAACTTAGGGAAGACACTGTTACATCACTTCATGTCAAACAATTTTTGGACATAAATCAACAATTGCTTCCCTATTGTCCTGACTTTATGAATCGATTTATCTTTTAAATAATAAGTTATTAACAGATCAATCGTGTTAATCAAACACTCAACTGAAATACTTAAAACGTATGCATGGTTTCTTAGACACAAAACAGTATCAGTTGTTTTATTTCTTCACAAGCATATGCAGTGCCTTCATAGTGTAAATTTCATGAAGAAAGGGCTACAGTGAAAGGAGAGATTAAATGCTTGTTCCACCTACTTATCCCCGAGGATTTCTATATTCACAATGATATGAGATGAAACGTTTGTGAAAGAAAAGGAAATTAAAATGAAGGTCTATTGGAAATATTTACATTGCCATTGTAATGATTGTTAAGTGGATCCATTCCAATGATACTGAATGTTGACTATTTTTTCAGCTCTTCTCTGCAAAATTGCTGCCTTGAGAACGTTTTCTCTGGACAAGTTGCACTACTGGAGAGAGAGTGCTTCTGGCATGAGCAGTTTGGCATACTTTCTCGCAAAGGACACAGTTGATCATTTCAATACAATTGTAAAACCCGCACTTTATCTATCGATGTTCTATTTCTTCAACAATCCACGGTCTAGCATTTTTGATAATTACTTCGTCCTGATTTGTCTCGTATACTGTGTTACCGGCATAGCTTATATTCTTGCCATCTACTTTGAACCTGGTCAAGCCCAACTGGTGCGCATCATGAACTTCGCTTCCTTGAGATTATTGTTGAACACATCACAATATGTATCACTTGGCCTTCTAATCTGTTTTTGGCTCCTGCAGTGGTCAGTCCTGCTTCCTGTTGTTTTGACTCTCATTGCAAACCAAGATGGAGACAATTTTTTAATGAATCTCGGAGACTTCTGCTACACCAAGTGGGCTTTGGAAGCATTTCTGATAGCAAATGCTAAGAGGTTTGATTCTACTTTCATTAGGAACTTCATATGTGTTCTTCAAAAATGTTTGTCATAGTATCAAATTTGACCTACCAGAAAATTCCTTCAATTTCTTGAATACATTGACAAGATTAATACTAGTTCTTCATGGAAATGGATATAAATGGCAGATATCTTCATAATGTATTGCACAGTTCGGAATTTATTGAGTTGACTACGTCCAAGACACCATTGAAGTTATTTGGATATGAAAAATACAATGCATAGTTCTAAACCCTGGCTCGGCCGGTTGGACCCAAAAACCGGCGACCTAGGCCCTCGACCAAGCCGGATATATTAATTTGATAGAAATGTAATTGACTCAGTCAAAACTGGGCTTTGACCAAGTCAACCGGTCCAGTTGACCGGTTGGATTGGGTTTTGAAATCCTCTTTCAAAATTTTTGGGTCTAAAGGAATTGAAGCTTGGACTAAGAAAAATAATAAGTTTCTCACCATTGGAGCACAAAGTGTGTTAGTATTATTTATGTACAATAACTTATATCTATCTAATGAATCATTTATAGGTTTTCTAAAAAAAAGTTTTAAAAAACTTTGGTCCAACCTTTTACTTTATTTTATAGATATAAATTATTAGTGAAAAATAACATAAAAAGTTTAATTTTGCCTAAAAAAATTTTATACTTTATATATATATTTTTTAGATTTTTATGTAATGATCCACCGATCCAACCACTTACCCATTGATTCAACCAGTAACTCGAGACCCAATACCGTGTCTTGGTCGAGTCTAATAACTATGGCAATAATGACAATGTTGAACAAACAAAGCTTGTTATATTTGAATTTTTTCTAGACTGCAAACTATACACGTAGAACAGGAATTTCCACACTTCTTCCTCCAGTTACTACCTTTTGTTTTATTTTAAGAAAATCTAGTGACAATTAATGCGTTAGAGCTCTATTGAGAGAGGGTTTTGTCTCATATATACATATCAATGTTGACTCATATTAAGCGAATATCTTTTAGTTAATAATTTGGTCTTGTTTCACTTGCAGGTATTCAGGGGTATGGCTTATTACAAGATGTGGTTCTTTAAAACAAAGAGGATATCAGCTAACCGATTGGTATCCTTGTTTAGCATACATGGTAGCCACCGGCGTACTTAGTCGCGCATTCGCATATTTTTGTTTAGTTACCTTCCAGAAAAAGTAAATCAATTCTGTAATCACTTGTGTATATTTAGCGATATTTCTCCTTATATCGTCCCGGAAAAAATAGAAAAAGCGAGAAAATATTACAACATGCTCCTTTTGGAAGAGAAGTGGTGAAGTGTTCTAGCTAGATGCATAGTTATTGCTAACAAAACAGAGTCTTGGTTACTATTCATGTGTGAATCTACGTGAAAAGCTGACATATGGTAAAGGGCACGAGGGAAAGAAAGTTCTCGTTCGTGGGCATATTGACCATAAAAATAAGGGTGAAAAACTCCGTTGTCCTAAACTTTAAGACGTGTCATTTTAGTCACTGAACTTTGTTTTAGCATGCCACTGAACTTGTAAAGTTGTTTCAGTTAAGTTAACCATTACGGATCCGTTAGTAAATTTAGTAGTTTTGTTGAGTTTTCTAACGATTTTGCTTATGACGCTCACGGTTTTAGTGAGATGGCATTAGTAAATTAAAAACACTTGTTCCATACATATTCTAGTTTTGCAAATCCATTTAAATGTTATAACCATTTAAATTAATGGCCCCTATTTTTCCAAAAAATCAATTTTTCAAAACTAATTTTCAATCACACATTATCTCATAAAATAATTTTACACGTAAATTTAAAACATTTCTTTGATTTTAATCATACATTTTCCAACAAAATACTATTTCAAAATACATTTTGATCCAAAAATAGGGCTCAAATAGGGGTTAAAAGTTAGTTGACTTTTGTCATGTTTTCATTTTGGGTTGCCACGAGTCTTGCTGTCGATGACATTTCCAAATTAGTTGGGTCAGTTTCAACAAATTCTAAGTTATCTTATTGGGTCACTAAACTTCAATGCTCCTTCACATTTCGTGACTTATCACTGTCGAAGACATTTCCAAATTAGTTGGGTCAGTTTCAACAAATTCTAAGTTATCTTAATTGGGTCGCTATACTTCAACGCTCCTTCACATTTCGTGACTTATCATATACTAATCTAACGAAAATTACTTAGTTGACAATCATACCAAAATTGATATTCGCACCATAGTAACGAAATTTGTAAAATGAGGGTTATCACAATGTCTTCATATTGAAAAGATTTAAAGTCGTGCCTTCTGTTTTAATAATTTATGACAAAGCATGGTGGTAAGGTGTCATGCAACACAATGATTCCGTGGAATAGAGGCGAAGCCAAGAAATTGGTTCAGTGTGGGCACAATTTAGTTGACCTCGAATTTTGAATTTTTGGTCATGAATTTAAAGATGATAAAAATAAAAAATAATATTGCGGTAATACTAAAAATAGTATAGTTTATAAATTATACTTTGTTTTTGCGAGTTTTCATACTTTTAAATCATTGTACAATAACTTAATACGGACTACTGTATTGCCATCAAATTGCCGTGGAAATGTGGAATCAAAGGCGTCTATCGCGTTTGTCTACTGTCATCCTGGGCTTGAAAAGAAGGGCGTAGCTGCAATAGATTTCGAAAACAGAGGCGTAGTAATGTCCAATCATCATAGGTGCGGAACTTCACGGAGGCGGTATAGGCATCTCTTTTCCATCATACTCTCAACGGAACCAATTTGTTTGCCATAGCAATCTTCATCCTTCCTTCTTCTGCCCCTTTTTTCAAATTTTCTCGATTTCTTGTTCAGGCCTATTTATCTCAAAATCCCAACAAATTCAATTCCATTATGAATGGTGGAAATCTCGGATATACAATTAATGATATCCCCCTTTTCTTCTTCTCCAATAAGGGGGTTTTCTATAAATTCCGTTGACACCTCATTCTGCTTCGGCTCCTGTATGGAATAATGGAAGGCTGGTACTGCCACTGCCAAGGCCACTGAATCAGAAAACCTTCAATGCTTCTTCTTTTTGTCTGTTTTATTTGAATTCGTTAATCCCTCCTTTTTTTTGGGTATTTATTTCTCGCTTTTCGAATAAAGGAAATAAATAATTGGAGAAAAAAATCGGAATTTAAAGGATGTTGCTTTCCAAGCAGAAGAAGAATCAAGTTGGGAAGGATAGTCGTTCTCTCATCAGCATTACAGTGCTTGGGAGCGCTGGCCCAATCCGGTTTGTGGTGAACAAGGAGAATCTTGTTGCTGCTGTAATTGACACAGCTTTGAAATCGTAAGCCCGCGAGGGGAGGCTGTTCGCTCTGGGGTCGGATCTTAATAATTTCGTGCTCTATTGTCCTCTTGCCGGGATTGACGGTAGGGGCGGAGACGGCGAAATAGACGCCGGAAGGGCAAAGGCGGAGCTGGAGGAGAATGAATTGAAATGGAGGCTACGAGTATGATGTTTTGAATTAAATGGATTAGGCTCTGTAGTGGTCTTGATCCATTTATATTAGGGTAGTGTGTATTGGTTATGGTGTTGGGCTTTACTCTTGGGCTGGAAGTTGGCATATTAATAAAAAAAAATTCTGGGACATGGGGTTGGGCCCAGAAGTTCAGTGTGGGTCTGTGCCCACACTGGACCTCACAAGGCTCCGCCCCTGCGTGGAACATCAATCGTGGTATAATTATCAATTAAGTAATTTTCATCAATTTGAAAGTCAATCGGTAAAAAAAGTGGTATATTTTGAAACTAAATTAAAATTAAGTGATCCTATTGAATTGAAGTTCAATGATCCAATTGAGACAAATTAAAATTTAGTGATCCAAGAAAAAAAAGTACTTAGTCGTGTGTGAACTCATGCAAATGATGTATAAAATGATCTCCCAACTATATAATTAACATGTTTCCTGTAAATCTATGATAGGTTGATTATGAAAATTAACAGGAGATTTTTTGAAAATGTCGTGAATCAATATAGGAGTAAATTATATTTCAATCTAAATCAGCTTGACAATAGATGAAATTCCTGATGAGACAAGTAAGCATAGCCTTGTTTTTGAATTTATTTTAAATGTGTTCTTTTATAAATGTTGTTACGTAACTTAAAATTATCTTAATTGTTTAAAAGAAAAAAAAAATTTCTCTCTGTTGCTCGCTTTTTCTCACTTTGCATCAACCAAAATGATTTTAGAGGATAGTGAGGTAAGAAATGAATTTTTATAGCTTGTACGTAGATATGAAGATAGAGAAGAATGTCAAGATACCTGAAAGAAATACATATATAAAAAGCTTACATACGATTCGTGTCAAGTTGACTTGGTCATATAGAGGAGTTTCAAACTCAAATGTTAAATAATGTAAATTATATCCAATAATATATTATATATATAATAAATATGCATCATAATATCTCAACCACCTCCAATCTCTCTCCCTCTATGGACTTGCCCCAGCCATAGTCTCTGGCATTCATTCGCTATCATCCCCTTTTACGTGACGGTGGTAGTACTGATCTAGATAAATGGGCCTGATTCATGATCCATGAGTACAACATCTCAAATGTAGGGGCTTGTTTGGATTTTTAATTTAGCAAAACATCGCCGAGAATTGACGGATTATCTAATTGAACTTCAATTTAGACAGTCGACTGGCGTTAGAATAATTGAAGGAATGAGGCTTTGGCGGTGTGATTTAAACTACTGTAGAGAACCGGTCCATTGTTCGAATGTAAATTTAATTCAGATTCAGGGTAAATTTGTAAATTTTTGGCATGTGATTTAACTTACATTACCTGCGATGTTGATCCAATGGCCTATGACTAGTTTTCTTAGATCTGTGACATTTGGACGTTGATTTGTTAACTGTGATATTGATCCAATGACATGTGACCTGTAGACATTGATCTGTTAGCTATACAAAATGATATATGACATGTAACATACGAATTGTGATCTATGATTTGAATCTATGACATGTTATCAGTGTACAAAGACATGTAATCAAATAATATTGATATGTGACATGTTGACATTGATCTGTGATCTATATAATATGACTTACGACTTGTGAATAGTAACCCATGAACTGTAACATGTGAACTATAACTTATGAATATGAAGCGGTGATATGTGATCAATTCTATTTGATCTGTGATCTATAGACATTGATATGTAACTTATACACAATGATCTGTAAAAAGTGCACAAAGACAAGCGACATAAGATCCGTGACTAGTTAATTTTGATATATGACTTGTTGACATTGATATGTGAATTATACAATATGACTTGTGATCAGTGTGGCCCGTGAGCATAAAGTAGTGATCTGTGATCAGTTCTATTTGATCTCTAACACGTGGACATTAATTTGTGACATATGCACAATGGCCTATGACATGTAACTACTGCCCTTATTATTACTATTATTTCCAATAAGACCCTTCAAATCCAATTCACCACAACAAGTCTCAGAAGTTTCTCTCTCCATATACCCACAACTGTAAATGTCCTCTCCCCCTGTATATCTCGATCCAATTAAACCACAACAAATCTTAGAAGTTTCTCTCTCTTCATAAACCCACAATTGTAAATGTCCTCTCCCCACGTATATCTCGATTTTCAGAAAGGGTAATTTCCCAACAGTGTTTTTGGATTTTTCTGCTAATTTTTCCATATCTAGTTTGTTTAAGCTGAAACATGCATGTATTTTCCGCTCAACGCAATCACTTTCTTGAACCATCAATGGGATATTTAAAACTTGAGTAGGAAACCCTTTAAACCTGAATTTACAGTAACATGGAAAAGGTCGATGATCAAGAAATTTTACTTCAAGA
>CAIGRP010001322.1:0-16740 GCA_903798385.1 Fraxinus cuspidata
CCCTGTCTAATCCCCCCCCCCCCCCACCCCGGTCTGTTTCTAATAGAATAAGAAAATCATGTCTGAAGGTTGTTGAGGCCAATAAATTAATCAATGGCAGTTTTAGTTGTTTAGCCAGTCAGATAAGTTATCAGAAGATGGAAATAAGAGAGCCAGATCCAGAGTACGCTATATTGATGATACTACATATGATCATGCTTATGGATGGCACGTTGCTTTCGTAGATACTGAGATTTTATTCCTTCCTAAAGACAAATTGAAGATAATATTTTTGTGTAAATTGTTAGTAACACGGAGTTGAAATTCATAACTTATTCTAATGACTGCATTCATAGCTTTCAGCAGTAAGCCCCAGTAACTGACTGGAAAACTGATAAGAGTGAAGAAAAAGTAATAACCAGAACGTGCATGAGGAAGAATAGCTTCATCTGCTCCTTTGGACAAGAGGAAAATTTTTCCACTCAGGTAGCATTTAACCACTACAGACATTCTTTTCCTATCAGAAGTGAACTCCAGAATGTCCAATACTTCATAGCGCAGTAATAAACCATTGAAATTTATTTCTGCATGACCATAAAAAGTTGTGATATCTTCCACATATCAAATAACAAAAAATACAGCAGAAGGCAGTTATACCTACCAAGAACATTCCCATTTTTATTAACAAAAACCATATGCAAACTAGCAGCTGCTCTTACAAGAGCTTCTTCATCTTGAGATTGTGCCTTGTATGAGATTGCTCCAGTTTTGCTGTAGCAGTCATAAAAGGAATCAGCAATGATGTAGACACAAAAACTTCAGTTAAAACAGGACACCGCTGAGACAGACATATTGCTGCTAAGACAAATAGAAATATTGCTCTTTTTCTTTATTTTTGCTTCAATATACATTTAATGGTCTTGGAGCATTTGACAAATAGACATGTTAAGATTACCTTTGTATAGGAATTACAGTGTTACATATTGCCATAACTTTTAGAAATTGAATGACATCTGTAGAACCAGTAGATATGGCATTAAGCAGCTCTGCATCTGTATAGCACAAATGACGAATAGTAAATATTATTTTTTTCGCTTTCACCATCTATAAAGGAAGCGCTGCCATATTAACTCATCAACAAGTAAAACACCAACTAGTACAAATATTAATTTGAACAGTTCAGACAAATATTAATGAAACAAATAACCAAGACTAAACAAACCAAGTCTATCTTGTTGCTTTGGGAACAAAACTGATTCTCAAACTCACTTCAGAATCTACACATGCTTGACCATCCAATCAAAACTAATTGGCAATGGATTAAATTTCCTATTCAGTTCTTGAATCATCCAAAGACGTCACAATTATTACTTAACTAGCAAATGTAGGACGTGTATAAAACCTGTGAATATGAAGATTCCTTTTTCCTAGGTATATTGAAAACAACATTCAGGATCACTAATGGGACTGAAGACTACAAAGAAATAATGCATGACAAAACATGCAGATGAAAACAAGTACCATCCAATAGGATGGAGAATGAGACCCCAAAACCCAGCCATGATATCATGTTAAGAGTCTTCAACCAAAACCATTCAAATAAATGGATCTGCTAATCCTTGAGGTAAGACATCTTAAGATACCTGAATTCAATGTGTTTTAAGAATTTTAGTCCCCGCCCACAAAAGAATTGCTTCAGAAGCAGTAGTGTCCAGAATGCAGCAAAAGAGTTAGTCCTCAATAATCTGATAGGAAATAGTTCATAAATCTCAAAGTTATAACAAGAAGTTATCAGCTATTAGGATAAGTGCCCTAAAAGTGGAGTCCTATGCATCTGTTAGACATTTATGATTTAGGAATGAATGAGATTCATGCACTAGTTGAATTAATTTACTTATTTTGTGTTATTGAACAAGATCTAAGATAATCGGAATAGTTATGAGTTATGGCCAGGAATGGTTCATATGCAGAAGATAAAATTCATAAATTATGACCTAAGCATATTTGTCCATGACAAGTGCAAGATTTACTCTGATAAGGCCATATTGTTGTCTACTTCACAAATTAGTGAATGACTAATCTTAAGTCACAAGTGTAGAGACTTCTAGGTACATAGCATTTGGAATACATTGGATACAATCATGTGAGATTTAATTCAATATTATCAGTGTTGATGGAATAACTTTCACTTGATCACTAAATGGTTACAGAAATTCTGAGTGGATAAGTACCCTATGAACTTTAATTTTTTAAGATACTGATGATTAAAATGAAGATGTGGTCAACATCTCAATATTATGGAAGTGAGAGTAAAAAGACTTGGGTACAAATATTTACAATATGAAATAGTTCACCCTCTGTTGATGGATAAACAACCCTTTTAACATTTTCTAATACTAGTACTAATCTGAAATCAATAATTTAATATTACAAAATGGCTCTGATGTGATCACAGTGATCCATTAGAGGAAACCATGACTCCAAGAGGAAGATGTAATTGGAGGCATAAAATGGTAATCATGCACCAGACTTCAATTATGGATGTTTGATGGAGGTTCATAAGGATAACACATTAGAACAATTGATTAAAAGACTTAACTATCTCAGTTTTGAGAATTAAGAGTTTCATTAACTGCACATAATCCAAGAGTGGAGTTTTAGGCCCTTGGTGAAGTGGTATAGGATTAATGATTTGAACAAAGAAGTCGGGAGCTGATTAGGTGTAAGTTGAGAAAATTGGAGCTTAAATTACTAGGGTCCAATTGGGACTCCTTGATGGCTACTAAAATAACAATGGAATACAAATACATTATACTTGATATTAGCTACACAAATTCTTGCATAGTTAGAAGATTAGGTCAAAACTAGGTCAAGGCTCTTGCCGGGGGTATAAGGTGCCTCCAAGACAGTCTTGTAAGACACACAACCCAAATACACCCACACACCCACCAAAAAATAAAATAAAAAATTGCAAGCATGTTTTTGGCCTACCACTTTTTCCCTCGTGTGTCATAGTTCCGCATCCCCTAACACATGGTTGAGGTGCCCATATCAGTGTAGTCCTTCAAGAGAATATCTAGGAACAGGTTTGGAGAAGAGGGATTCCTATTCAAAAAATGAAGATAGGGAGATGGGCAGGGTTCAAAGTTATTTGCTTTACCATGCTTAGTTTTGATTCTGGATTTGAACAGTCTTGGGGTGTTTTCCAATAAAATCAGATCTGAGTCTATTTTACAAACCTTATTTTCACTTTGTTTAATTCGATTTCTGGAAAGTGCATATTCCTTTCAAATAACCATGCAGCATCATGATGCCCAGGACTTCATAACTGAAACAAAATCGATAACCATGTGGTACAACTAAATGAGTTAGCTAGCTTTCTTTCTTTTCTCATTACTGAAACAAAATGTATAACCATGTGGTACAACTAGAAATACTTTATGGAAGTGTTAGAAGATTTGACCAATTCGTATCTTAAACATAATATAGCAGTCTGGTTCCTATGAATTTTTTTGCTTACATGAGGCAGTAATGAGAAAAGAAAGAAAGCAAACAAACTCATCCAGGAGAACAAAGTATAGTAAGCCAGCCAAAATTTATAAAATCTAATATTTGATATAAATTGACAGTTTATAATGACTAGATGTAGAGGTCGAAATGGGCAGAACTAGCACGGCTGGGCCAGTCGAAACTGAGGCCTGGTCCAGCCATCAAACAATCTGGACCAGGGCCAAGCCTGGAGGTCCAACAGGCCCTTTCATGTCTTTTATTAAATAGAATTTTCAGAAAATAATCTAAAAGATTTATGAAATAATTGACAAGCCTACTTGAGCCAGCCATTAGGGCCCACAGGAGCCAGAGCAATGGACCTAGTCTGGCCAGTTGCCCACTGGGACAGCTTTTACAGCCTGGCCACAAGAAGCCCAGGCCCACCGCCACCCCTATCTAGATTATATGAAGGATCAAAATATTTACGTTGAGTTGCAGAATAACAGTAAACTAACAGCCTATAAATGAACTTTCAGGAATTTTGCTGGGAAGATCAGCCAATTGCATGCTGTTCACTAGCAAAAGTAAAATTGAGGAAAAAAATCAAATAAAATAAATAGCCAGTATATTCAGATATTGTCAAGAGCAAGAATGATTTATATTATTTTATTGTAGGAGCCTAAGAACCACATTGAGACGTTAACAATCACCATTTGAAGCAAGGAAACATGCTCTCAGATATCAATATATGCTTTACGGCAAGGCAACAAAACAAGCTACAGTAGATATACACATTATGATCTGTCTAGCAACAGGAAACTTCATGGAATCAACTAAGAATAGATGATAACATTTGACATAACTAAAAATTATCATACCAGACAAAGCATCTCCATTTTCATTCCCGTAAAAAGTTCCCCTTATGCAACATCGTTTGAAGATCATTTTATTTTCAGTAAGTGTTCCTGTTTTATCAGTCAATATATACTCAACTTGCCCCAAGTCCTCACTAATTGCTGTGCTGCCAGATACAAGAAAGAAAATTAAAATAATTCATCTAATGCATGTAAATCTTCAACAAACTTAAGCGCATTTAGCATTTTCTTACTTTGTTGCGTTTGACCGGGTTCTTGTTTCTAGATCAACCATCTGATCATCCCAATCAATGAATTTTGCATACAAGCTTTTTACAAGATCTAATGATACCTGCAGGAGAGGAGAACAGAGCATATTATGACGACAAGAGTAAATATGGTTATTGACAATTATTTGAAGGCCAATATTTTAAGTGTCCAGTTTAAGAAAACTTCCAAACATATACTCGAGAAAAATATACTATATGATGGGAAGAAAAGAATTGCCAAAAAGAACTTCAATCGACATGGTATTCATACATCGCAACAGTGAAATTGTGCTACTTACTCGACCTGCTTTTGAGAACCAACTACAGTTACACTCTTGCTGCTATTCTACTCATTTTACTGTGGTGGGAGAGTGGGGAGACCGATTCTTGGGGGAAGACTCCATATAATGTGTGATGCATTCAATGAGAGGCTAAGTTGGACATTAGCAGCATATTTCATGTAGGAGTGACCATTAATCAAAGAAATGACAATGATGAGTAAACACTGATCGAGAAGAAAATGATATACATAAAAAATCCAAGTGCATACGGAGCATCACTCTTTCATTGCATATGGACACTAAATAAATTAAATTAGGCAGAAACTATGTTATTATTTCTTTCATTTACAGCATTTCTTAAAAAACCGAAGAAACATGCTTTTATAAAATGGTTTGCTGTTTTTTTTTTTTTTTTTCAAACGCCAAGGGGCCAAATTCATGTACATTGGTTGAAAATATTGTTTGAAAAGATTATGCATCCATACACATCAATACTATCTAGGAATTCACAAACAGGACGAAATATAACGACCCGGTCTCTATGTCCAATCTACCTTATGTATTGTCCACTATGAAAGAACCTAAACCCATCTTACCCCTTACAGATTTTTATCGTGTCCCCAGGATTCGAACCCAAGACCTCTGTCTTACGAAAGACTTAAGTTAAATCCTGATACTAATTAGGAAAGAGTCTTATGACAGAATTAAGTTGAATCTACAAAAATAGAGTTTGAAAAAATTAGCCCTTAACTCTGTATATATCTCACTTAAAAAATGCCAAGGTCGTGTTGTATCACAAATCCTTCCATTTTACTACCAAATCATTCTAACTCAAGACTATCCATTGATTTTCTTTTGTAATTCACATTCCTTACAAATGAAAGTCTAATTATGATAATCAGTCAACATACAATAAAGAATAAAAAAACATGAGTTCCAAATTCAAAAGTGTACCTTTATTGATATGGGAATCATGATGGAGCAGAGAAGCTCAAACCGCAATGGGATGATTAGAAGTTCGTACCAAGGGCCTTCATTTGGATATTCAACATACCATTGCTGCAAGAGAGAAATAAAGTTAATGAGCATAAATGTAAGATGGGGCAAATCAGGCAAATATAACATTAAATGGTGAGAAAAGCACAAGATTAGTACAATGACACCCTGAAATTAGGCCTACGTAGCTCAAGCATGGATATCAAGAAGACATTCATTTATCACCTAAAGAGAAGAAAAAATTATCAAATATTGAAAAATCGATTCTATTGTGTTCATTAATTATGTTCGAATACCATGTTGGACCACTTGATTTAAAAATTTAAGCTGTTAGAGAAGGCCACATCTTTATCATTTAAATTTATCTTCCGCATATAGTGTCATTGTCAAACAAGAAATTAATGAGTTGGCATTTCTCACAAATACACTCCATGAGAAAAGATCATTAAGAAAAAAAAATCAAGAAAAATATAAAAATTATAAATATTTGTGCACTCAGCCTAGATTTGTTCTCAAAAGGTTATTTTCGGGGAAGCAAGTATTCACGAGGCTAAAAAAGTTGCCTTCCAAATACTGTCTAATGCCAGTTGAGTGGGGGTAGGAAAGATGTTCAATGAAAACTATCTTCGCTGACATAGGTTTGTCACCTAAAATTAATGGTTGCTTTTAAAAATTCATCCACCAATGTTTTTTACATAGTTGCAAGTACAAGAATATTTGAATCAGCTTTACTACTCTGCAGTTTAATTGTAGACATATGCATATATATTAAACTATTTGTGAAATCCAAAAGAGACTTATAACACTAGTATAAGTAACACTGGGTAAACGAGATGAACCTTCTTCGCTTCTGTATTCTTCCAAATGTTTCCAGCTATGCCTAAAACAATGACAACCACTATCTGAAAAACAAATATCGCTCCAGTCAACTTGTCAATCATGGCATCTACAGCTGTAAGCTTTGGTTCAGCTATACCCCTGCTCATGCCCAGCTTGGTCTCATTGCCTGCAATTGAGAACAGAATTAATCAGTAATTATGTTTAACCAATGAGGAGAGAAGAGGTGCAAACTACAGTAACGTGTTTAGGATTTACATAAGAAAAACAAGCAATAATGTTGAAAGTTTATGCATCCAAATGGAACTGTAAATATCTACTAGAGAGAAAAGCATAGATAAGAAAGAAAAGGCAATATCTGTGTAGCACGGATACTTCAACTAGGGTAACGTGTCCATACCCGACACGTGTTGGATACCAATACTCTTCGGACAATTCGCCATGGTATTTTTTTTTAAATAAATATTATATATATTTTAACTCAAATTTATTATTAAATAAAAAAATATCTTCATATTTGAAATATTTCGATAAGAAAAATTAATAACAAGTATATAACTAAATTTATACTATTTAAATAAAGAATTTAATCAACGTGTCGTGTTAGTAGCTTTTTGAAAAATCGTGTGTAGGCGTGTTCGGCACGTGCACGTGTCCGTGTAGGTGCTTCATAAATACTAATTCAAATACTACACCTAAAGAGGCAACTCATGCTAAATGCCTGAGATGTCCATTAAATATTTTTGGGAGATGGAAAGAAACAGAAAAGTAAAGAAAAGAACCCACCAATCTCACTTTCAATTAAATGTATTTGTATATTAGATAACAGAGTACTTGAGCCTTGGTGAAGTGAAATAACAGAGGAGACAAGAAAACGTGTCCAAGGACCTATTAATTTGTGAATACCTGCAAGTTTGGAAATCCAAGTTTTGTTGTTTCTATGGAATACAAAAACGTTTATAGTGTTTGAAAAGAATCTTGGGGGTGTCCTCAACTTAGATTTGAAAGGATATTAAAATTTCATTAAATCTGTGTCATCAACTCATATTTTGATAGATTTCATTCAAATCTAGGTGTCTTCAACCCAGATTTTAAAAAATTCCATTAAAGTTTTTCATTCAACAATCATCAAAAAACAAAACCCTAACTTGAGTTTATCCTAAGAAGAAAACCCTAATCTCGTAAAAGACATCATTATCCCTAGAAAATTGAAGTGCAAGGAAATAAATTTTAAAAATATCAAATTACAGATACTTGACTATTATCATATTACCGAGACATGCTATGCCTTCTAAAAATTAAAAAGCTGCCCATATGCAAAAGTAAATATATTGGATTTGAGACTATCTTCTTTTTTCTTTTTACTTAATTTGAATTCAGATAAGAAAATGATTTTTTTTAATTTAAATTCATTTTTCCCTGCAAATGGGGTTATGATACAATAATATTGTCAAAAATAATTTTTTATTAAAGAGAAAGAGCCAAATTAATCCAAAATGTTGACTGGAAAAAGGAACAAAAAAGATCCAGACTCTGAACCTTATTCAATGCCAACTTTGTTTCCTTTTTGATATTATAATAAGAGAATTTAATTTTCTAAATATGAATGTAAAATTAAAATAAAAATTAATGAACAATGAAAGAGAATAACTAACATTCCCTAAGCTTTTAATATTCCTCGTTTTCACAAATGGATATCCTAGAAACGGCGGAAAAGCTTATCTATGACAAATAACAAATGATACAGCATCAAAATGGACTTATTAAAAATTGAACACTTGCCTGTATAAACAGCAACTCCACAAGCCCACTCTGTGTTCCTCAAGTAACATGACTGAAGGAGTGTATTTTTAATGGTCAAGGGACACATATCATTATCAAGAAACGGAGGAAACAATCGCATATTTGCATCAAATCTTCTAATATCTTTATCAGGACTGGGACATTCAATTACACCCTGCCACAGAAGTGAATAGCAAAATGACATATAGCACATATCTATTTGTATTATGTAATATGGATGTTTTTCATAACATATGATTGTCTTGCCTTGATTTTATGCAATAACTCAAAATCTATTCCCATGCAAGCAGAAGGTATCACCCTAGTCTTCAGGTCGGTTTCTCCATCTAGTGCAGCTGTCTACAAATCAGGATGGCATCATATGAATTATCAAAACGTAAGATATGCAAGTATCTAGCAAAAATGTTATTCAAGTCCTTAAAAAACATGGTAATGGTAATTTTAACAGTAGCAACTTGAAATTATTATACAAATGAATCAGCAAATTACTTTTTGGGGGATGCCTATGCGCAAATTTGGTGTTAAGTGCCAGGGTCAAAAGCAAGGAAGTTAGACTACACACAAAAGAATTTTCGGGATATTTTAGACTGGAAACCTAAAACAATTCAAGAAATTTTCAGCCTAGGAAATGTAAAGGTCAAGCTTGAAAGTTGAAACCTTTTTTTCCTGCAGCATTTCCTTTACTCAATAGTCGTTTTGTAGTCCATATTGCAGCATTTCCTTTACTCAATAGTCGTTTTGTAGTCCATATTACCCCATGGATATGGAAAGAAGATGATATTAAGTGGAAGATTCATGTCAGATCTTAGCCACAATAGAGAATTATTCTTGAATCTGATGGATACCATTTTACTTTTGCTGGATGGATGCACAAGTGGCCCAAGAGGATATTGGACAAGGAGTTGCTTCCTCCACCTGTGCCATCAATGTCATGTTTAAGGCTTGTGTTAATGGATATAGGGATTGTCACCACCTAAGATCGGGAGCAAGACCCTGGGAACAGCTGTTCTCTTTGGGGTGATTGGGAATGTGGTTCATAGAATCAGGAAGAAGGCTACTTTGGCACAGAAACTGTCCTCGTGATAGGCAGGGTCAACTAATTACCTTAGGATGGCCAAGGCAGCACTGTGACTGACTGGGGAAGGTCAATAGAGAATTAGCCTAGTTTTTCATATGATATCATCTCATTAGTGTTCATTGGACGCAAGTAATCATTTGAAGTCACAATTCATCATAATAACGCCGTCTCTTCAACATCGATGGATCTTAGAAACCCATCAAATTACGAAAGCTAGGATCTTGAATGGAACGTTCTATAACCAGACCATATCAACACTAAATGAGATTGGAAGAATGGCTGGAAGTGAATTGTAACTCCATAAAATGAAATTACCTCATGACCATATTATCCTTCTGCCACTTTTCATTCCATATTTACACCCCTTGGTACAAATTGATCCTTATAAATGTTTAAACTCTTTACTGTAGTCAACTATTACAGCCATATATTATGCAGTGTTTGAGTTGAAAAAAAGGCTTTGGGAACAGTGAAATATTAATGCACCATCTCTTCTCTTCTAAGATAGTTTCATCCTACTCAAGTGCCTCAGCATGAAGCTGAAATTAATGTAGGTATTCATAAAAACTTTTATATATAATCTCTACTCTTTGCAAGCTTTCAGAATAGACAAAGGGTTTATTACCTTGTTTTCACCCTAAAGACTGCTCGACAATAGTCCTCTTCCACCAATCAAACAATAGCCAAAAAAAAAGACACTGCTACTATTTTCATGTAATACCACTTTCACCATCCTAAATGTTATAAATTTTACACTTCACATAGGACAAAAGCCTACTTTCTTAGAGCCTGTTTGAGCCCCATTTTTTGCTGGAGATATATTTTGGAATAGTATTTTGATGGAGAATATGTGGTTAAAAAATGAGGAAAAGTTTTGGATTTGCGTTTAATATTATTTTATTGAAGAATGTTTGGTTAAAAATAAGAGAGAGAAAAATGTATTTTGGAAATAATGAGAACCAAACAAGGGTTTAATCTTCACGACTCAATTGATTGATACACACACAAATAATGGTGCAATGTTCTGAATCATAGTTTTTTACTGAATCAAGAGTGTGCCACACGACACCATGATGCTCCACAATGTTTGTAGTTGAGGATCAAAAGTAGGGTTTGTACTTAATCTTCTACCAGTGTCGAGAAGAGAAAATATTTTTCAATACACAAGAGCACAACTTATTTCATGTAGATTCCCCAAACTATCCTACTCATTTATTTAATAAATTAGTCATCTTTAACCAGCTCTTCTACTAGAACTCAGGTAAACAGATCACAGTACACATATTTTATAATAAAGTTTACAAAATGAAGAGACACAAGAAAAGAAACCAATTTCTATCCATGAACAAGAGATTTCAAAAAGAATACATGGAGCAGAAAAATTACCTCCACGTAGCAAAGACCCTGTGGTTCTGCAGTACCAAGTAAAACGAGATCACATGGAACTTCATCATTTTCACGAAGCCACACTATGTTCCCAACATGAATGTCTTGAGATTGAATCTAGTAAAAAATTATTTGTGATAATTGATAAATAGTTCAGCATGAGAAAATTTGACACTAAATTAAAGAGATGCAAGGACCTATGATGCTCGGACTTGGGGTATGGGTACGTATCTAAGTGTCCGATCTTTTATATTCTAAAATGTAGGATACGAGGACATGACTAAAAATAGTCCAAATTTCAGACACGTCTACGTAGGTACGTCTTTCAAACTTCAATTGTTTTACTAATCCAGGATGTCATTTTGAATAGATCAAAACTAATTATTCACAATTAAGGAAATGAGCATTTAATAAGGGGTTAAGACGAATAAAATAGAATTTTGAGGTTTAGTTTTCAATTATAGAATTACTAAATGTTATATAAAATAGAAAATGAAGAACTTAATTGTAATTTGGATTTAGTGGAGCACTAAGGAGCACTATATGGAACCCATTTTTATTTTATACAAACAAAATCCTAAACCACCTATACAGCGAAAAAGAAGGAGAATAATAAAGAAAATGGAAACAAAAAAGAAAGAGGAAGAAGAAAAAGGTAAAACCTAGCGCCACCGCCTTTCTTCACCCTCTCAGGGACGACGGGAAAGAAAAGGAAAAGAAACAAAAAAAAAAGAATGAAGAAGCAGCAGCAAAAACGGCAAAGTGTCCAGTTGAAACTTGAAGAATTCGAGCCATATCCCATACTCATACCAATGTCGTGTGATATCAGACAGGAGTACTCCAACTATTTCGAGGAGTCCGAGCATCAGAGGCAAGGATAGTACGATGGCAAGTTCGAACAATTCAAAAGCAAGTGAAAAATAAAATATTCATGATCAGGATGATTAGCTTTGCAAAGTTAACAGCAACAACATATTTTTTGCAGTCAATCCTAAAAAGTGAATATATTTATCCCAATTTATTAGAGAAAAAATATAAATATTGTGCAGTAGAATGGTAAAGAACATCAATAAAACAAGCAGCCAAATGGTACATTTCACTTACAAGTTTTTTGACTCCCTTCTTCACAACCCACACTTCTTTCTCATTTGCTTTCTTATCTGAGAGATATCTATTATAATCATCCCATGCCTCTTTGGTTGCTGAGACTGCAAATATAAATATAAGAGGACCCCAGGTACTTGCAGGATTGACTGGTGTAATGAGCGACCATAGTTGAAGGCATGCAATCAACAAAAAGTACTGGTTCATAAATCGGCTGGAAAAAGCAGAGAAGAGTTAAAGACAACAAAGTAGAACATGGAAGAAAAATAGACACATTTTATACAGATAAATAATGAAAATGAATGACATAATCCATCTAAGAATTACTTTATACCTAATTGCTGAAAGGTAAGAGTAGAGTGAAGTTAATAATTGCCTAAAACACAGATAAAGGAAGAAATATAAGGAACACATAGAAACAAATACAATTGTACATTTTAAGAATAATCATAATTGGTAAAAACGTAAAATCAAGGACTCTTGTGATGTAACCAAAACCCAAATGGCATATGAAATACAAGGCAAACAGGTGCAGGAATCAATTCATTTTATCAAATATGCAGAAGATTGATGGATGCATGTAAGTTCTGCACTTGCTATAGATGCAAGCAGCCCAATATGTTTTAGTGTACTATAACAAAACCATCCATGTATTGCACACTTACATATACTCGTACGCATAGTATTTACTTGAACTCAAAAGACCCTTTTCAAAATTAGAGTCAATTGCACATATTCAAAAACAATACAAAGCATAGGCTCAACATCCATGTATACACTGCACAAAATGCAGTCCTTTCGTATAATGGCTTATGGTGATTGAAAATAATATTAAAAGCCTGTTTAAGCCCCATTTTTTTTGGTGAAAATACATTTTAGAATAATATTTTGAAGAATATTGTGTGGTTAAAAAATAAAGAAAAGTTTTGGTTTCGCGTGTAATATTATTTTATTGAAAATGTGTAGTTGAAAATAAAATATGGAAAAATGTATTTTGGAAATAATGGGGATCAAACAAGGGCTAAGAAACACATTTAACCCTTGAAGCTTTGCTTTGGCTACATAACTAATTCAGTCTTTAACTTTGAAACAAGTTAACTTAGTAATTCTGTCATGTCTACTTGAAAATTTCAAAGGAAATAATGTATACGAGGTTTCAAAGGACCTGTTTGGTCAAAAGAGGAAGTACTGTGTGTCAATAACCATATCTCTGTCCATCTTCTCCCTGAATATGTTGATAAAGAGAAATGAATGGTCAAAAATCTGCAGGAATTGGGTAGGAAGGGGATGATCCTTCCAGATGATGGTAGCAACAACGGTGTTAGAAAAGAATGTGCTGTTTTAGTTCCTGTCGGTGTTGTTTCAACATGTTGCTACAGGTGGCAAAAGGCTGGAATCATGGGAATTATGGAGTTTTCTTTGGCTACAGGAAAGGCTTTTTACTGCTTTTATAGCTTTTAGTTTTGCATATAATTAGCCCATATTTGGTGTAAAATCCAAATATAAATATAAATTAAAGTGATGGGAACACAAATTTTCAACTGCACATTTCAACTTCTATCAAAATCTACTAAAAATCTGATTTCCGCCAAATAGGGGCTTGGTATTTATTGTCATTTTATCTCTATTCCTCAGGTATGAAAGTCCCCTTTTACATTTTGCAAGAGTACTTCCATCCTGGTTAGCTAGAAAATATAATGAGATTGCTGCATTGAGCATATATAAAAGGAGAATGGCTGAATTAAGGAAAAAAATTTGAATAAAGGAACTCCTGAATATTTGGCGATATTCATATAAAATTAAGGAACTCCTGAATATTTGGCAATATTCATATAAAATTAAACCAAAAAAGGATCATAAAATCATTTCAAATTCCCAAAAGAAGAACAGCAAAAATACACAGCATCATGCTAGTGATCTAGATGAAGATACAGAAGCGGTTCTTATGATAAATAATGAAACTTTAGAAGGTTGACAAGTATATAAATCCAATATACAACAACTACAAATGAAGGCTTATTTCAAACATCTAGAATCAGAAACTGAGTTTGACCATCCTTACATCTGCTTAGAAATCTAATAAGTGAAACATATATCAACACTCGTTCACATGTCGACCCCATGGTAGCAATAAAAGGCAATGCTCTGCAATATTCCATCAAGCTTCATAAAGTTTGGTATACAAATCCTATTCTAACATTTTCTACTGGAATTACATCACTATAGCTAATGGGAGTTTCTTTAGGTCTATGCAAGACATTCCAACCACCTCATCATCTCTCTCTCTCTCTCTCAACATATGTGATATTAGTGCCCACTACACTTGCAGACATGTATTGTCATTTATTATTTTAACCAGTCTAGTATAGCTACATATCTATCTTTGAATCGTCATTTCCACTAAATTCATGTTCTGGACATTCTATTCTGTATTAGATAACGTGCAATAAAGCATAGTTAGTCTAATATTTGTTTTGCATAACTTGCCTGAATATTATAGGTATCTTCCCGATAACACCTCTCCATTTTTACCAACATGCTATAACTTTAAGCATTACATCTTCTTAAAGTCATCATTCCCCATTAGCAATCAAAGCTAATTGCTTAAAACAATCATCTTTAGGATACATTATCCTTTATAGTAGCTTCAGTACGCTAACAAAATTCTATTTATCGTCTTAGTTTTTTTCCAAGGCCTTTTAATTCGAAAGCGCTCCTTCAAAGTTTAAAGTTCAAAGTTCCAACTTACAATATACATCCATCCTAATCTCATCAACAAAAACTACACCAATCTTTCTATCATACATCTCTGATGATATTGATATATGAAATAGAAATTACTGGTTTCTAGCACCCACCATAGCACTTCCCTATCATAGGGTTTTTCTAAATCATGAGCAAATCTTGTTTCTTTCCTGTCTAATTTTCCACCAATATCCAAAATGGATAAATGGCTTCCACAGTACATGCACAAAACCAAACAGGTTCCTAGCACTTTAAATAAGTTACACCTTATAAATCCAATCCCATGCTCTTATCAATCTTACAAGAACTCATTTCAATCAATGAATTAATAAGTTGATTTATAGAATGAGAAGTTAGAAAAGATTCTTCATGATTTTGTTACATGCATAGCTATTGGGGACACATCGTTAACCTAATCACCGGACAAGATCTCCACTAACTGAATTCATGGTTGGCTTACATTAAGCAAAATAAATTCACACAACCAACATTTCAATACTTTTTTGAGTGTGTGTGAGATAAGATAGATACAACTTAGTCATATTGTAACAAATTTTAGTGATTCTTCATAGTTGGCACCTCTAAAATTATATAATATTGACTTTTCCAGATCATGGAACATTCAGATCACAGTATATTGCAAAAGGGATACAGGAGAAAAGAAATCAAATTGACACATAAGATAAAGAAAAGGCTACTTAATAAAAAGTACACGATGTGTCTAGGCACAGAAATAAATTTACCTGAATTGTTCCCATAAATTTTTTGGAAGAAAATTCCATATGGTATACTTTCTGTTCGATATGCGATTGTCATGATAGAGATCTTGTGCTAGATCATCATGATTAATATAAATATGACGCTTCATTGTCAATCTCAAAGGATGTAATCAAGACTTGACAAGCAACCTAGGGTCTAGTGGGGGCAGTTGCCCCGACTGGATTTTGGTCCTGGGTATTTCATCGATTAATTAAGGGCCGGCCGGTTCTAAAGGTGAGGAAAAAACCATAAACAATCACATAAAAAATCAAAAGAAAATCGATGTTGCTAGAGGAAGATTACCATCAATAAAAAAAACAATTTTTGAAAAAATAAATAAATTCTAAGGAGCAAGAAGATGAGAGTAGCAGGATGGAAACAGCGAGGTTGTGGTGAAACTAAATCATTCACAACAATCAGATCGAGTGCGAAATCAACATTTGCCCCTTTTACAGAAATAAATCTGAAACTTTGGTGATGAAGAAGCTGGGTAGAGATGAATTGGTGTCAAGGGAACCCTGAGCTGCTTGTCCCTTCTGCTCTGTCAACAAGACTTAAAAACAGGCATGGGTAACACCAGGAAGATTGACTTTTACCGGATAAAACTGTGTTCGGTTCATTGATTTCGATTGGACTGCTCAATTTACCGGATGTTTACTGATTTTCATATGGGAAAAATTTATAAATAAGCCGTTTGCCAAATACAATTTTATTTTTAATAAACGTCTTTCAACTTTTAAAATAGGTGGTAATTCTGATTTTTTAAATTAAATAAATAATTAAAAATATTTTTATTTAAATATATTAAAATCACAATTTTGGTCACAATCACATATTTACATGTCACAAATTATTGGTCACATATTTTATCGGTCACGTATTACTTATTAGTTAAAAGTTATAAATTTATCTGTTACATATTACTTATTGATCACAAATTAGATAATTAATTGTTCACAATCCTCCAAAGGGTAAATAGCACAAAGCATCCTTACATTTCAATATCATTGTGCAAAATGTCCTTACTTTTCATTTTTTGGCATTTTCACCCCTACCTTCCACATTTCATTACGCAAAAGGTCCTTTTCAACCATTTTTCTAATAAAATGACGATTTTACCCTTTCAACCATTTCTCCAGCTCTTCTTTTTCTCTAATTCT